>JAYMSZ010000249.1:0-23169 GCA_036897665.1 Pelargonium citronellum
GGCTTAGACTCCCCTTACTCTATATATATAAAACATAAGGATTCTAAATAAAAAAATTAATTGGTTTAGGCTAAACCACCACTAAAATAGTGACACCTCATTAAAAAATTTGAATCAGAGTAGGTCGCTCTGCTTCCACAAATTCATCGGATAAGTATGAGTAATATTTTAATGAGCTGTCATATATTATGATACATGGCTTAGATTTCTTTTCTTTATTTAAATATATATATATATATAAACATGTTTAGATTGAGATGTGGTTCACCACTAGTCATCGTGTATATGTGGTTGCCTCAATTGAAATAAGGAACGTACAACTCAATGCACATAGAAATTAAGTGGAAATTAAGTTGAAAAATGCGTTTGAAATTGAGATGTAGTTTTCTTTTGCTAGTTGCTATGAGCTATCAAGTGAATGTGAAACCAGCTGTTACTTTACCATCGCATTTATTTGTTAACTCATTAACTCTTGTTGCTGCTGCTTATTATGGGACCGGTTACGTGGTGCACAAATATTCATGTTTCCTTTCATTTATTTATCTATTTTATAAAGCCACGTATGACAGTGAGAAATTTGGCAAAAGTTTCTACCAAATGTTTTTGAACTCGTTTAGCTTTTCTATCTAACTTTAATAGCGAGATGGCTCTATTTCAAGACAACTAACTTTCCATAAACCCTGGCAAAATATCTTGTTGCATAAGAAGCCACCATCTAAATGTTTCTTAGCCCACACATATAGTACTTGATACATTTGCATCAATATAGAAGCTTGCACAGGGAGACCCATGAAATTAGTTAATTATGTGGTCCAAAGCATTATCCATTATTATATCTCCTAATAATAATGTGACCCAAAAATGCTGCTATGTATACAGGGCGATATTGAACCCCTTTCTAATATTGATAGAATTAAATGAACTATCTCACCCTTTCATATTGCGGTCCATAAGAAAACTGCTCGTTGTCGGATTCGACTTTGTTTGTTTGAATTGTCTTTTTTTTATCAGCAACGGGATATCATACTTGAAGTAACAATCGACGTGGAGACTCGAACTTAAGACCTCAGAGAAAATCCAAAGTGGTATTAACCACTTGACCCAACATGTCTTGTTACACTTAAATTAACAATGTTTCTCCCTTTTGAATTGTTGCATATCAGTCATTCTTGTTACACTAAAATTATCATCTCACCATTTATCATTCCATAAGCTAAAAGAATGTTTTGATTAACTTTTCAAAAATAGTACATAAGCAAATTCGATTTCTTTGATCTTTTGATAAAGATATCCTCAAATAAATCATTGAAAAGGAATTATGTTCCACTTTTGCACCAAAGATTTGTGTAGCCGACAGTTTTGAGGAGATATAAATTCTACTCTTTTCAAAATTGACACGTGCATTTTTCTGATATATTTTCATTGTTACGAAGTTATTTAGAAAGGATAAAATAAAGTTTCTCTACATGTTCAAGAATACTACTGTGTCACCAATGAATATAAGGTGTGACATGAGTCACATTACCCCGATTATGAAAATGATGAAATAGCTTGGGAGGATCAATATTTTATGTTACATATCATAATGTCTTGAGAAAAATAAATAAGACGACGATGTGATCTATATAAATATCACAAATGGCTCCATCAATAAAAATGAGTCTAATTTCGACTTGTCTTGTCATTCGATTTGCTAGGTCTATTTGATCAGTTGATTAGTACTAAGCACTTTTCATTATTCTGACCTTATAATACTAAATTTGGGTCGAAAAAAGTGACTTGATAAGTGTATTAGCGTTTTTCATCCATCCCGATTCCCGTAGCCCTATTTGCGAGGTCTATTATGGTAATTTGGAGTTCATTCTTCGACTTTGACAAAGATTGAATTTCTAGAAAGTTTTGAACTTTCAATTACTTGTGTGTATTCTTGTAATTGTTTGACATACCATTCATGTATATTAAACAGGGGTTTAATGTTTAATTACATGATATGAATACTATGGTAAGTGGTCCATTCACTTTATTTCCAACATTTTACAAATCATATATATAGTTGTCTTAGAAGAATTTGGAGACATATTTCTCGAGAAGTTGGGAGACTATAATCTTATATGTTTTTTCCGTTGGATGAAAACTATCCCAAAACACATATTTGGAAGCATCTTCGCATACCGAACATTGCGCATTGCATAACACGGACACCTCCAGTTCTCCTGCACCACAGCACCCTTTGTCCACAATCTCAAAACCTGCAACATAATATTAACACACGCGAATAAAACAAAGAGAGATGATTCATGCATGTACGTAACTGTGATCATATATGTCAAATACATGTAACATTGAAATTTAATCATATCCGTCCATCATAGCTAACATAAGATGAGACCCACTACTCCACCCCTAAAAACCAAAATTGTCCAAAAACACAAGATGTGACCCACTTTCCACCAATCATAGCATGCCACCTGCCTTACCTGCATTTGACATGTAAGACGGCTACATATGCCAATGAGCCTCCTAAAACAAATGCACGCAAAATATGAAAGAAAAACTACAGTATATATATAGAGAGGAATAAGTTTTTACCATATTTTTGGGGGTCATCCACAATTTGCTTAAAAGGATTGTACACATCTATATAGACCATCCTGCTATCCGGTAGCTTCTTGTTGAGAGAATCAAGCTCTGCGCACAATTTTGTGTTAAACAAAATGGCCGCCATGTTCAGATCAGCTGCACACTCTCTGTTAATCCCTCCGCCCAAAGTTCTCTGTGCCGGCATGCATCCAACTGGCGGTGCACTGAACACTCCGATCCTTCGTGCCCCCAAATCATATATTTCCTTCAGTTCACATCATCAACCATGTAAATATTGATTATTTTCCAAACATCAGTACAAGCTTTCACTGAATTTAAGGAATTTAATTACCTTAAAAAAGGAGGAGGCGGAGCGGAGCATGAAGTCGGTATAGGAAGGAACGTCGTACTGGAATTGTCGGAATGGCAACGAAAAGTAAGTAATGGCAATGTCATTGCTGCTTGCTACCACAAGAAACACAGCATTGGACAATATGAAATGTGTTCTGTTGTGTCCAACACTTGCTTCCAGCTTCTTTTTGTATTCTTTGAAGTATTCTACTTGTTGGGATAGTGATATGACCGACTGAGTAGATTATAAGTGAAAAACAGAACAGAAATAAGGTTAATCCAAGAAAGATAACATTAGACAAAAATGTCCAAAATGGCCTAAATTACATACCAATATTGTGGAAGTTAGAGGATCATATCCTGAGCCACCCGAAGCGAAGTTTACACCGGTGATGAGATCCTCTGGTCGCAGATTTGGATCCAAATATGCAGGCACTGCCGCCTTAATTCCAAATTCTTCAGCTGAAATTTGAAAAAGAAATGAAACTGTGTGTAATACAAATTTGTCATGCAAAGACTATTAATTTGTACAACACTATTGTGAAGAGCATTGTTTAATTTTTCATTGTATACAAAAGAGTAAATATATAGCACTAACAGTGTGAGTGTGTTGTTATAAATATAAACCTAGGAAGTCGATGGGGACTTTTCCATCGCAATATCTTCCGGTGGGTATTCCACCCTTGTAATTAGCTCCATACGGAGGGAAATTTGCCTTGAACAACGTCAAAACATTATTGTTGTTTCCCGTATCAACTATCGAATCGCCAAATACAAAAAATGCCGTAAAAATCACATTTTTGGGTAGCTTATAAATGGCCTCCCCGGAAGGGGCCAGACAGAAAATCAAAGTGAGCAAAGTATTGGAAGAGGAGAGAAACAGGTTTTCAAAGTGCAGCATTGTGTGATATGCGACCCAATTTGATTGATGATAATATATAAAACTCATGAAAACGTGATATGGGGATATCCCAATATTTATGAGTGACAAACACCAGTTCCAATTGGTTTGTCTATCCTGTGCAATAACTATAATGTATTAATTGCTCCATATCCTGTGCAAGTATTGCAGAGGATAAACACAGTGCTCATGTCATGGGACCTAGGATTGGGGGAGGGTTATGCCAAATTTCAAACTTAAACTTGAAGCTAAGGCCTTCTGTTAAAGAATTTACTCAGATATTGGGTCTAAGAAACCACCATTACTCTGAAGTCATCTCTTTGAATGAGCCCATGTGTCGACCTGGAATCCGACCCAATGTCTTTACTAAAAACATAGTGATTAACTGTTTTTGCAAAATGGGTGACATTTTGTTAAAAACTAGGGCTTGGGCTTGTATAGTGCATAATTTAAAACCAAGCCCAAACTTGTAATAACATACATATCCAGGCCCAAATCGGAAAATGGGGAGTTATCATCCGTGCAAATTCCAGGGTAGTCTTCCGTGACGTGTCTTAAAGCTTAGCCCTTGATTTCGCGAGGGCCAACACGAAAATAAAAATAACTACTAAGGGTAATATTGGTATAATAGAAACCGCGTACTTTAGGTCAGACACTCTCGCTCTATAAAAGCCATCGAGACACAGTCGAATCCCAATTATCAGATCTGGAGGCAAATCGTTTTGGCCGCCAAGAGAGAAGAGAGCAAATCTTTTCTCTAGGGTTTCCCGCGATTTTCCTTCCAGATCTACGTTTCTCGCTCGGAATTTGAGATTGGTTTAGGGTTTGTTCTTGGCTCGCAGGGTTTTGGTGTTTTGGGCAAGTTTCTGTGTAGTCGAAGATGTCTCGTTGCTTTCCTTATCCGCCGCCGGGGTACGTGAGGAACGGTGTTCCCGGCGAGGCCTTGATCGAATCGATTAAGGTTTGTTGAGCAAATCTGGTCTTTTCCGTTTGATGATGCTCAACTGCATATGTTGTCACTGTTGAGTTGATTGCCCAGAATGCTGTTTTGTGTAGTTATGTAGCTTGAACATATACATTTGTTGTAAACTGGTAGTATGTATATAAGGATCTGTAATCGGAAATTGATAACTTGTGTGGATAGGTCGATGTGTTGTGTAAAGGGCGATTTTGTTAGTTAGGGATTGGTAATGACTACCTGGGCCTAAATTGATTTTGAGAAACTTAGTCACCTCTAGAATTTGTCTAGATGAGTGACCCTCCTGATTGGGTTTTACTAACCAAACATACTCTTTTGATTCGATCTACTGGATACCGGTTTGATTGGGGAGTTTTTCTAATTTTCTCATATTGGGTATTATTGACCACCTTATGAACTGGCCTTTTAGATGCACTTATAAGTTGTTTGTAGTTAGCTCAAGTCACCTCTAAAATAAGGCTATTTCTTTTCATTCCTTGGCTTTTTTGTAGTTTTATAGCTTTTATTCTTTTAAAAAAAAATAGATTGGAAGTTTTTAAAAATCTTTCTTAATTTTGAGGTCCCTATCCCTCATAGCATCCTAAGATCACCAGCTTATTTAAATTCAGGTTTTTGTCTTTGAGAAGAGGTGGCTAAATATCTTATAACTAAGTATCTTAACCATTCGAATTGTCCTGACTTTCTTTGAAAACTGATTTTGTTGAGTGTGTACTCCCTTATCCAAACATACTGAACTGGGCTTCTACTAGAACTTATGTTAATTTGATTAGCATGGTCATTCTTTGGTAAATTTGTGGCCCTCTATTAAATTTGTTAATTCTGGTTCTAAAGATCCAAAAGGGAAGGGATAAAGCAAAGACAGATAGGAGCAATGAGAAGAAGAGAGAAAAGAAAGAGAAAAGGAAAGACAAGAAAGGTAAGGAGATACCAAGTAAGATTGATGATGCCAATATCAGCCGGGTCAACATGTCTCTTCAGGTAGATAAATATAAGGAAGATTGCTACCTTAGAAAGGAAAAGGAGGATGAAGCTGAACAACTCGAAAAGAGTGGTCTGACAGAAGAACATGAGCTGCCCGTCAGTTCGCAGACCCCTTGCTACTTGTCTGATAGCACCCGGAGCAGTAACAAGAGAAAGAGGCACAGCTCACCATCCAGTTCCAGCCAGACTCATGGTGAGTTTGTGTCCATTCTGATAACAGCTAATGTGAGTGAGTTCTTGTTTAGAGTACTTGTGCTTAACTCCATTTTGTTACTATTGCATCAGGGAACATCCTTCGTATTCGGTTGCCCTTGCAAAAACACAGAGAACCTGATGTATCATCTAGCAAAGACCAGCTGTGCTCAACATCTGGAAGGATTTACCCTGTTGTTGCCCAACAGATGGTACCTGATCAGGAACAGTGCTTCAATACTGTGATGAAAGATACCGGTATCAAGAAAGTCACTCCAGTTGAAGAAAAGCTCCATTCAACAACTGGGAAGAACAAAAAACATTCTCAAGTTGAATCTGTGGTTGGAATCAAACCTCATAAAGATGAGAAGCGCAAGGCAAAACTATATAGTTTGTTTGATGAATTGGTTCCACTTGCTCTACCCGTTGAGCAGAATGATTGTGATCATCAATGGTTGTTTGAGACAAAGCGCGCAGGTGGAAATAGCTCCAAAAGATGTAGAACTGACAATAACGAGTTAAGTAGTGGAAGTGTCACATTGTGGCCGCGAGCTCACCACCTTCCTGAGGCTGACATTTATGCTTTGCCCTATACAGTTCCATTCTAATATTCTTTTATCTCTATATATTCTTCTCAATTTGTACAGTTTCAGTGAGTGGTTTAACAAAAGAAATTTTGACAGCAATTTGTAATGTTCCTGGCTTTGGTTCCTTTTTGCTGCCATGCCGATTGGATTACATAAAAGCTTTATTGATTGTTCAGAATGGATGTACATTTTAATGATTAAGAAATCTCATTCAGATACAGGCAGATTGGTTTGTAGGGTGTTCTATTCTAATGGATGATTTGTGAATGAGTAATGGACTTGCCCAATTGAATACGCATCAAATTTAGGAGATGCAAGTATGCATCACACCAAAATAGAGCAAATCTGACCATTCTTTATTGATAAGATAGAATGAACAGTTTATTTTCAGTGTCTTATTTCATTATTTGCACCAGTATTTACACCTATAATGGTAACAATAAAATAATCTCTCTATAATGTTAGTTTAATCTTCAAGCCTGGACAGTATAGGATCTCTCTCATTGCAAGAAGGGTTGGGTTCAAAACTTGTTGATCAGTGTGGTTCTTTCAAGTAGTCTTTCAATTGGTGGCGCTTTTTTACTCTGAGCTTTGGTGATGCTATACCAGCACTGGTAGAAGTGTTGCTATCATCGTCAGAGTGTAGCAATGCAACACTAAGATGTGGTTGACACTCAAATTCTGGAAAGAGGTCATCATCTTCCTGGTTATCTGACCCTTCCAAATGATTACTCATGTCTATGGCATCTTCCTCCCCTCTAAGCAGCTTTAGTATCTAGATTTATATAAAACAATGAAACAAATGTTAGATTTTGTTCTAGTACTGACAACATATATGAGTTCTGCTTTCTCCTTTTAACTTTCAAGCATAGATTCCACAACCAAGCACTTATTATAAATCTTGTAAGTGTTGACTAATTGTGAAGATGAAATTTTCAGGTAGGCACAAAAATCACATCCGCACCTTGGTTTGATTTTGAGAAGCAAAAGAATTTGCACTTTGGAAAACAACTTCTAAAGATGATGAGATTATATAGTCTGGGATTCATTACTGAACTAAGAATCATGCACGATCAATTTGGTTCTCTTGTCTAAGCAAAGGTTCTAACTTCAGAATTGCTAGCTAAAGACAGGCATGAACTGAAGGTTTGGTTAAAGTATTATTCTTTATACTTGTGTAATTATACTCATTGCTGAGACTCCACAGATAGTGCCATACTACAATATCCTCATTTCAATAGAATTTGGATTAGATCTTAAATATGACTAATTATAGAGTTAGACGAGTTACATTATAGTACCTGGTTCATGCTTGGACGAAATCGAGCTGACTGATTAATGCAGAGTTTTGCTGCCAGAACCATCCTTTGAACTTGAACAACATCAAAGTCCCCGTCCAATTTTGAATCCATTAATTCTTTCAAATCACTGGTCTCTAGTAATGGTTTTGCCTGGAATATAAATTAAACATGGTTATGCCGTGCATCTAGGACAGTATGGAAGTTCATTCATATGAGGCAGAACTTGCATAGAGTGATCTTGAAGATGATATGAAAAGATAAAGTTCATACCCACTTGACTAAGCTCTCTTGTCCATTTGGAGCCTTAGGAACAATTGGCCTCTTTCCTGATAATAGCTCAAGAAGGACCACACCATATGAGTACGCATCAATTTTATCACCGACTCTTCCATGCATGAAGTATTCTGGAGCAATATATCCAAATGTACCCGCCACATCATTGTCTATCAAATAGGCTGAATCCGTGGGTCCCCATATAGCAAGCCCGAAATCAGATAACTGCAGTATAAGAATTCGAACAGCGTCAGCACTATGGATTTGAAAACAAAACTTCTTGATGAATTGATAAGCTTCTACAACAGACTTCTGAATACTTTTCTGGATCATGTTTACTCGAGAACTTTATGTTGTTCTTTACATGTTGCAAATTTGCACAATTGCACTGCCTGGCCAGACGCGGACTTATCCAGGACTTTGAAAAATGTCCATTCTCTCTAAAATCTAAATATTAGCCTAAGTTAATCATTCAAGCTAATCTACCATAAAGTCACTCTCATAATGCAATAAATTTTTAGGAGTAATACCTGAGGTTGAAACTTATTGGAGAGAAGAATGTTTGCAGACTTCACATCTCTATGAATAATTGGACGGGGACATTCATTATGCAGGTAATTTAAAGCCTCGGCAACTTTAACAGCCACGTTGAACCTTGCATCCCATGTCAACACCGATTTCTCACCTGCTTGACGTACAACAATCACATAACCATAAGCTAATTTAACTTCTATAAACAAATGAATAACAATTATGATAATAGAAATTAAGAGGAAATTACCATGCAGGTTCTCTTCTAAACTTCCTTTGTGAAAGTATTTATAAACTGATATAAGATAGTTATCTTCAATGCACACGCCAATAAGAGGCGTGATGTGTTTATGAGTCGAGGAAGAAAGAATACTGATTTCCAAGGAGAAGTCATTCCAAGCTTCCTTGTATGATTTTAACATCTTCACCGCAACTAGTTTGCCATTTGGAAGAACCCCTTTGTAGACATTGCTACATCCTCCCTCTCCGATCAGGTTTGCTGTTGGAGAAAACAAATATTTAGAGAGGGGACAAAATTTAAAAAAAACAAAATAAAGAATCTCATGCTTAAAACAACAAACATTGTTCTATGTGCAAGAAAAAAATAGCAAACCTGGGCTGAATTTAGAAGTTGCTCTCTTCAACTCCTCGTAGCTAAACCACCGGCAGGCAGATGACTTTTCAAGGAGAAGCTCTAGCGTGGTGGATAGTTTTCTTGGTGGCGTGCTCCTAATCCAAGGGCAACTGATATTTCTATCAGGAGAATCCTCTGAAACATTAGAGGTGAGATCTCTTAGGGATTGCTGAGTTTCAGATTCTTCAGTAAAATCCAGAGTTTTTGAAGCTCCTAACCGAAGTAGAGGCCAGCCTTTTGCAGATTGTGGCAATTCGTCAGAAAGAGTGGAAACTGAACTCGAGGGAGCTTCATCATTACATTCACTATAAGAGTCTTTCATAGAATCCAGTGTTTGTGAAGCTGGTACCCCAAACTTAGGGCAACCTTGAGCTGATTGTGGTAATTCTTCAAGAATAGTTGAAACTGAATTCAAAGAATCTTCATCAACAAGGCTACAACTCTCATCATTCAAATTCCAACTTGTAGCTACTGATTCTTCTGTAGAACTTTGTATGACAGGGTGCCTACTCCCTTCAATCTCTTGCTTCTCAGCAATTGAATTGCCAATTTCAGCACCAAAAGAAATGTTAAAATCAGCCAAATTTTGTTGACATGTCAAATTAGACCGACGAGGTAGGCTCATCACCCATTGAACCACAGACACATATGTATCTGTATCTTTGGATTTCCTAAGAGTTTCCTGGCTCGTAGTAGTGGTTTTTCGCAGGGGTCAACCAAGAGGCAAATCCGGAAGCTCTCTTCGTACAACAGATATTGAGCGTGCAAGTGGTTTCTCCTTGTTGTCACTGTGTAGACTGGAGTTATCATCTGATTTCCTGCTATCATTTCTAGATGCCTTTTTGGAGGTTCCACATTTAGCAATTTCACAAAAATAAATCTGAGGCCTCTGCTCTAACTTGAAGCCTGAAATATGAAACTGAGAGAATTTAGAATCACGTAACAGCAATGCAAACAAGTTCTTCACATGATTATGATCCAAACCTCGTTGTCTCCCAATTGAACGCCTTTTAAAGATCACCTTCCCTTTGTGAACAGCCAGAACAATAGTACTTGCTGGTGACCTATTGCCACAGTGTCTAGCAAGTGAAAGCCAATTCCTGAAAACATATTTCTATGCATAAATACTAGAGATCTCCAAAAGCACACAAAATCTAAACAGACTTTAAAGCACAAACACTCAGTAGGGTAAGTGGTTGACTTCACTTGGTCCCTCGAGGTCTCATGTTCGACTCTCGATCTTTGTATGTTTGCTGATAAAAAAAAAAAGACTTCAATTAAAGCCTTGAGCTTACCTGATGTCTATTTCCAGGTCTGTGCATTGCTCTGCCACCATCTTCATTACCTTAGGAACTGAATCTCCCTGTGATATCAAGCCCTTGGGAACAATCTGAAGAAAAAACAAATTAAGTATATCTACAAAAGAGCTCAAAACTCATTGAGAACTTTAATCAAACACTTAGCATGCAGACACAATAAACCATTAAAAAAAACACAAACCTTAGCTTTGCACAAGCCTCTACAGAATTTTAAATGATCTCTTGAAATTGGGTTCTCTTTCATAGCCAAGCCTGGAATATTATCTTCTACAAGAAAGCATAAATGCACAATACTTCAATTCACTCATCACATATGCTCCTTTACACAAACCACAAGAAACCAAAAAAAATGAATTCATTAAGCAACAAACAGAAGCAATATATACCTGAACCTGAACAAAAATGGATGGTAAGCTCTCCAGAAATCCCCTTGTTAATCATTGCATATCTCTTCAACCACTCCACAAACCCAGAAACCAAACTCAAAAACCAACCCTTTATTATATTCCAGTTAGCTCAACATACCGCAACGACTCTTATATATTCCAATTCAGCCCCTCCAAGACACCACAGCCGCCATTACTGTTCCTTCAATTAAAGACAAACAACATAAACATTAAACAAAGTGAATCGTGAATCTGCCTGGTTTCTTCATGAAATTAAGATAATAATATTTTTAAAACGAGAAAATTGTGTGGAGATATTGATAAATAAAAGCGAAATGGTCCAAATAATGTATATATATAGTATGTGTGATTTGATCGGTTAGAGAGAATGTGGGATACGACACGGAAATCGGAATCATCCTCTGTCGTATTCATCATCTTCAAGCTTTGACCGTCTGTTTTGGTTTCTGCTTAACCAACTTTTATTTACTTTCAAAACTACGGAACTGCCCCTCGTAGACGCCAACCGGTACACCCAATATGACTTCATAATCAACGCAACGTGGTGTATAAGGAATTTTGGTCAATCATTTAGGAGGGTAAAATGGTAATTTGTATGTTTAATTTATTGGGAAGTCACAGTCATATGTGGTTGCTTCACTATATATCCATTATCCAACACTACTCTGCTTATTTTAAAAGAAAATAAATAATATAGTTTTAGAGAAATGAGAGAACTTAGATTCTTAATTTGTGCACAAATCACATTTGGATTTGGGTGCATTGGATTTGTCTTAGATTTATGAAGAGTGTATTTTAGTGTGATACCTACTATAAGTTATTCAAGGTGTATTTCTTGAAGTATTAATAAAATGAAAGTTTAAACATCACTCCTTTGATCAAACAGGGGTTCAACAAAATTGAACGTTTTTAGGTCCGTTTTTTTAGTTTTCATAAAAAAAATTAGTTGCATACTGTAAATACGATGTGACAGGCCTACTCAGGTCAAAGTTACAAATTAAAGTTTGTTGTCTTATCCACCTGTTGACATGATTGTCTTGAAAATATTACAAGTATGAAGTTTTGGCGATGGAGTTGGGGGCTTGGGTTCTTGATCTGATATTTTTTGGAACATGTGCAAGGGTAGCACACTATTACCAAAAAATCAAAATTTTATCTCAGATGTGAGAGTAAGAATCTACTCTGAAGATTTGAATCAAATCTCACAAAAGAATATTTTAAAAAAATAAGCGATTAGAGAAAGTTTGTAGGTCAGTTGTGGGATCCCTTTCTTGTACCAAGATGGGATATAATCAAACTTGTCAAATGTCGACATGTGGATGGTTGTTGATTACGTAGGGTCGATCCGCTTGGGATCTATTTGGGTGTTTGAGTTCTAGCATCTTGTGTGTTGCATCTGCAAAAGTTAGGCGAGTTTTGAAGTTATCGTACCCCTTTCAAACATTGTTGGGCGGAGTGGAGCCCGTAGGAGCCTTCACCGTTTTGGCTATCGTCCTCTTGTTCTGAAAAGGTGGATGAGTTTTGGTGACCCATCGAGGCAGTAAGTCTTGATTCAAATTCAATCCATCTTTTATATAAGAAGCGGTTGGATAGAATCATCGTACTAATTTTCAAAATACAGTCTGAGGTACATTCCAAAAAAAAAAATAAAAAAATACAGTCTGAGGTGATTAAAGGTTTATTTAATGCGGGGATATTGTTAGGATTATTGGGAAAAGTTTCGGAGCCCAAACTGAAATTGGGCCAAGAGGACACGGGCGATCCAGTTTCAGTTTCGAACCCAACCCAACCCAACCCAACCAGTATCTGATCATTCTATTCTCATTTCAACGATCAATTTCAGTTCCAATCTCAGACGCCGGAGCTGGACGACGAAAGCCAAAATGACAGTGGACGATGTAGCGGAGGAGGAAGAGAAATGGCTCGCTGAAGGGATCGCAGCTATTCAACACAACGCTTTTTACATGCATCGCGCTCTGGTACGTCTACATTTCTCTCAATCGATCCAAGAACGTTATGTTTGTTATTATTGATTTTTACGTGCAATTTTGAACTTCAAAGGACGCCAACAATCTTCGAGAAGCTCTCAAATACTCCGCGCTGATGCTTTCGGAACTCAGGACCTCGAAACTTTCTCCGCACAAATACTACGAACTCTGTAACCTCTTATTCTCCTTCGATCGAGCTGAATCATCATTGTGCCGTTTATTGTCTCTCCGAATTGATGATTGAATTTGGTTGCAGACATGCGAGCTTTCGACGAATTGAGAATGCTGGAGATGTTTTTCAAGGACGAGAGTGGGCACGGCGTTTTGGTGGTTGATTTGTACGAGCTTGTTCAGCATGCTGGGAACATATTGCCTAGACTGTATGTTGTTGTTGTTACAGATCGGACAATATTTTCTTAAATTCTAATCTCACAATTTTATGCTAATATTTATAGTTTGATGTGCATTTTATATGAATTTACAATGTGATATCTAGTTGTTAATAGTAACATTTCATTTGAGGTTGCAAATTGAATTTGTATTTGTACTAATATTCAAAGTCCTCATGCTCCACTAACTATTCAGAATTTTCTTAGCATTGGAATTTAGAACCTTAAATAACCAATTACTATCTATCTCATGCAAACACACACAGAGGCTAGAGAGCACAATACTGTAATCCTAGCTGAAGTCCAAATTAGAAACTAGAAATGGGTAAATGGCATACCGTTCCTAAATGAAAAATGGGTCAATATTTATTAGGAATCATCTAGGGTCTGAAGGGATCAATAATTGTAAAGACGAAGGGATAAATAAAGACCAGGAAGTTTCACTTCATTATTCTTTGTTTGCGTACCTAATCTCTTTTACCTTTGGATGTTCTATAATAATGGCATTGGGCAAGCATCTTTTCTTTTTCTTTTCAATAGTTAGTAACTTTAATGACAGATTTTTTTTCTTTGATACATAAGCTATATATGATTTGTGTATTTCTAGCCAAGGTTTGACCATAGTCAGCTTGTATGCAAATGCATCTTTATTATTATCTTTGCCAGTTCTTGTAAAATTCCTTGTTGATTTACCAGGTACCTCCTCTGTACAGTAGGATCTGTGTACATTACATCTAAAGAGGCTCCTGCCATGGATGTTCTTAGAGATCTAGTGGAAATGTGCCGTGCTGTTCAAAATCCATTACGTGGGCTCTTTCTAAGAAGTTACCTTGCTCAAGTCAGTAGAGATAAACTATCTGATATTGGTTCTCAGTATGAAGGGTAAGAGGGTTTTGCTTGCCTATCTTTATTTTTTAATGGAGTTGCTTTTTTCCAGAAGTTAATTACCTCAAGTTAAACATTTTTTGTTTTGAAATTGATGTCTGAGAAGAGGTATATAAAAACTTTCAACCAATCAAAGGAAATGGTCTTTGGGATGTTGGAGTGAGTATCTATATTTGCTGATGTGATGAAACATCTTTAAAATGCTAATGATTGCTATATGTTTTGAAGTTGATGTTTCAACGACGTCTGATAGTATGTTGTCATTATTATGTAACTGGTCATTGTGCAAATCATATTCTCAAGAGGTTTAGACTTGTTGGAAATATGACATAGAGTGCTTGTACATAGAGTAGAAAGAAGAGGTCACTGAAATGGTGAATTTATTATGTCAATAGCTGCGTTACCCAGATTGGTTCGGACGGTAGGTCCTGGTTTTTGAGACTTTAAATTCCTTTCCTTCCAGAAGTTATATAATCATTTATCTTGGTTATTCCATAAGTTGTTTTACATTAGAGTGTCCATTTTCTTCGAAAACCTGATGTCTATCAACCCAGTATTTACATTACAAGTTATTATAATAGGCATGGAAAAAAATCATTTATGTTCAATTTAACATGGTTCCTATTACTTATCACTAAAGGTGTATAGAATTGAAAATGACTATGATGAAGCTTTAATTCAAACCTTCGAAAATGAATTAGTCAATTGATGGTATTGAAATAGTTTTCTACTATTGTACATGATCAGTTTTATGCGAAGCCATCTAGATAACCACAGATGTGCCTGAATAATCAACACAGGCACTCATGTCATATTTGGTGTTCTTTATGGAACTTGTAGTTTCCTTATGAATTGTAGCTTATGTTTTCTATATCTCAATAGTAGTTGTTAAAGTTGCACATATGGTTTTTGTTGATTTAATTGGCATATTGTACTGGTGATGCAAATATTACTATTACACTTTTTTGATATATTCTCTCAGGGGAGTGAACACTGTCATGGATGCTGTAGAGTTTGTGTTACAAAATTTTACTGAAATGAATAAACTCTGGGTTCGAATGCAACATCAGGTTAGTTGAATGTTTAAGTATCAGTGAATGGAAATCTACTTTAATATTTGCACATGCATGGCACCACAGTACTTGCCTGCCATAGGGGTACAAATGAATCATGATCATGAGAGCATGATTTTTGGCCATGCAGGTGTCCTTGCCATTCATACTCTAGTGATCCTGAGTTGAGGCTTCAATTAGACTTTCTGGCATGCAGGGACCTGTTCGTGTAAGAGAAAAGCAGGAAAAGGAAAGGAATGAGCTTCGTGATCTTGTAATATTTGCAAACTGAAAATTCATCTCCATGCAACTTGTTCTTGTTTATGCTTCTACAGAGAAGTTATGTTTTTCTCAAATTTTCGGTTAGGTAGGGAAAAACCTCCACGTTCTTAGTCAGATAGAAGGTGTGGACCTAGAAATATACAAAGACACTGTTCTGCCTAGAGTCTTAGAGCAGGTCTAGTAATCTCTCTCTCTCTCTCTCTCTCTCTCAGCCCTTTTTTTAAATCTTAGTTTAATAGCATATGGTCTAGCAGCATATTTTGACTAGTTTTCCCATTGGCATTCAATTTTCTTGTACAGGTTGTCAACTGTAAGGATGAGCTTGCCCAATATTATCTAATGGATTGCATCATTCAAGTCTTTCCGGATGAGTACCACTTGCAGACTCTTGAGACATTATTGGATGCTTGCCCCCAGCTTCAAGTGGGTAGTGTGAATTATGTTATATTTTATATTCCTCTTTAGATTATGCATACTTTCCTTTAGCAAATTATGTTGTTATGCTGAGCTCCTTTAACCTTATGTTCTATATCTGTTTTGTTCGCATAGGACACAATTACCATGGATGCACACTTCTAGAAATATATCTTATTATCACGGATGGAGATTTTTGTTACATGACGCCTGTATATTGTTGCTTATTTCTACTAGCGCGTGTACAATATTATGAAAACTTTGCTGTAATACTCAGCGGCTCACTCTGTAAGCCAAGCTATGTGATCCCTATATATACAGTGTTTTTCCTTCGGGGATGGGTGGGCTTATGTGTTGGGACAAATGATAGACAATTCCTATCTTAATCCTGAACCATATTCTCATCCTACATCTCATGTCTATTTGGGCATATGGTTGGTGGTACGTCAGTTGTATCCAATGGAAAGGGTCTCTTGGTGCCGGCCCTCTTATTTATGCTGCTAAGCGATCTTGCATTGTAGATATCACAAAAACACGCAAAGATAAATAAAAAGAAAGATATTGAGTATGCCGTGTAATGATATGTATTGTAAGGGATTATAAACAGTTATCTTAAAACTGGATGACATCACTTAGTTAACTGCTTTTTCTAGAGACCTTTTCCTCTTTTAAGAGTATGCAAGATATTTTTGGTTTGTGTGTGCAGTTTTGAATGAAGATAGATGTTAATGTAGCTGAATAGCTGATGAACTTTTTTACCTCTGTATGGCATCATGTTGATTCCCAGCCAAAGGTTGATATCAAAACAGTGTTGTCTCAGCTAATGGATAGATTGTCAACTTATGCAACTTCAAGTGCAGATGTAAGTTACCAATATGCTGCCTTTGCAGATCATGCTTTTTCATATTTAGTTGATCTTTGTAGTTTTACTTTGCTTTTTTTGTGTGACACTGACAGATCTTACCTGAGTTTTTGCATGTCGAAGCTTTTGTTAAGTTGAGCAATGCCATAGGGAAGGTAAACAAGCTTATGCCCTGAGATCGTAACGTTGCTTTATAATATTTTTCATTGAAAGCAGGTAAATGAGCAACGTCTTATATTATTTCATGATTTCAGTTTCTTCTACAATTTAATGGTTCGTTGTACACCTAGACTGAAAGTTCCATTTCCAGCTATATAACCAGTCTGACATATTAACAACTGGAGAATAGAGCTCAAATAAGCCAAAAGCTATGAAAATGGGAACAAAAGGACTCTGCTAAACATGTCCTTGTACTGATCTCTGGGCGTAGTAATTGCAAAAATGTAGATATTACAGAAGCTATAGTGTTGGCTCCCTTTTTTCTAGTAGGAAATGTGAGTGTATTTGATGGTGCCCTTAGTTATTGAACACTGAGCTGAGACACAGACTATATGCTCACCATAGCTTGCATTTTATTAAAATTTTCTTTTGATGGATACATATTTATTCATGTATTTCAATTGAAATGTGAAGTTTTCTTTCACCATCTGATTGCTTATAATTCAATAATAGGTGATTCAAGCGCAGGTTGATATGCCTATTGTTGGTATTATAACGTTGTATGTCTCTCTTCTTACATTCACTCTCCATGTTCATCCTGATCGGCTGGATTATGTGGATCAAGTACTGGTATGTTTCCTCCCAGGACTTGAACATGACATGGAGACAGACATTAGGATGTCCGTGTCTGGGTTCATCAATGCATGACATTTGACATATTATGCTTGCTGGTTAGCATGACAGTATGACGTAGATGTAACTTTTAGAGTTGCAAATTGTGTTACAGGGAGAGTGTGTTAAGAAGCTCAGTGGAAAACCCAAGCTTGATGACAGTAGAGCAACAAAACAAGTTGTTGCACTTCTAAGTGCTCCATTAGAGAAATACAATGATATTATCACGGCCCTTACGCTTTCGAATTATCCTCGTGTTATGGACCACCTTGATAATGGGACAAACAAAGTTATGGCAATGGTTATTATTCAGAGCATCATGAAAAATAGCACTTACATTTCTACTGCTGATAAGGTATGAATCAATTCATTGTAGGCTTGTAGCATATCAAGTTTTTAAGAAACAAGGTTGACTTACACTTTGTAGGTTGAGGTGTTGTTCGAATTAATAGAAGGACTTATTAAAGATTTGGATGGAACTTCTGCAGATGAGGTACATATCAAAAGTTCTATTAGTACGAGTTTTCATATCAATAGATAGAACTTGAATAATTAGAATTCTCTTGGTAGCCTGCAATTGTGATTTTCTTTCCACGATTTTTTCCTATCTTATATTTGGGTTTTAGATTTTGATGGCCTAACTATATAAGTGTGCATGGATACATGCATATGTGCATTCCTTTCCTTGCACCTCAATTTTATTTTATTTTATTTTGTATCTCTATTGGTAGCTTGATGAAGAGGACTTCAAAGAAGAACAAAATTCTGTTGCTCGCCTCATAAACATGCTTTATAATGATGATCCGAAGGAAATGTTAAAGGTTTGTAGATATCCCGGGATGTTTGTTGCTTGTACATTTATTCTTTGATACTAATATTTCACAGTTACATGCCTTGCTGACTTGCTCGATATGCAATGAGCAGATAGTCTAAATACGGAGAATTGTATGGATATACATACAATTGATTCTTTGGTTTCCTTTCATATGATAAAATTCAGTCTAAAATCTTGAGCTTAAGACTATTGAGAATCTTGTATTTTATATATCCGTACGATTGATTCTTTGGTTTCTTAGTTAGTGTAAAAGGAAGTTCTTCAAAAATGCTATTTGACTTGAACATGTTCTAAGAAAAATCGAGGCATTGTAAATTGTCTATTGACACGTGAAAAATCGGGGGAAGTTTTGAATTATTTCAATATTGGACCTTGGGGATAGGACAAAATTTCATCCTTATGGTGAAAATTAAAAAAGTAAATGTTTCAAAATGGTCCTCTTAATACTCTTTTTTTTTTCAAATTGGAACCCATTTTGGTTTTTGTTCCAATTTAGTCCTTGTACTATCCATGTTTCAATTTGGTCCCCCAAGTATACCATTTTGATCCATTCTGTCAAATGTCCATTAAATATGTTTTTTATATAGGCAATACCAACACCATGATAGGGTTTGAACTTGAGACCTTTGAGGGGATCCAAGCGCCTAAAACCGCTTGGCCTGATGGGTGTTATTAAAATATTATTAATTTACCATTTACCCTAAACTTATTAATAATTTTTCACAAAATGCCAGTATGCCACTCCATTTACAAACCATCTCCTCCAAGCAAAAGTTCAGTGTTTAATACCTGTTGGAGTATACAAGCATTAGATAGAATAGAGTAGAAGAGAGAATACAAGCAAAGGATCCCAAAAAGTTTTGCTACAGGATCCATAGTATAGCCAACCCCAACATTGTTTGGGTATGAGTTTGTTGTTATAGTGTTCAGCATGCACCCAATGGATTTCATATGGAATTATAGAAATATTTTTTAGGTAGATTTGTGTAAGTTGATGGAAAATAGACTTTAGGTGGTTTTGATGTGTGCAGCGTAGGGAGGTTAAAGAAAGGTGAAAGAATTCAATTAAGAGAAACTAGTAGGAGTAAGGGTGGACTTAAACAAGAAAAAAAAAACTATTATGAATATATATAATAGCATATGGCCTAAGGGAGGGATAGCATTAGATAGGATGGAGTGGAGGAGGCATATACGAGCAAAGATTCTAAAAACGTTATTTAGAAATTGGCTTGTTGTTTTTTAGTTCTAGAACTTTAGGTTAATGTTTTATTTTGAACTTTTATGTCTTAATTATTAGTAAAACAAATATAAATGTTTGGTACTTGCACGTTTTTCTAACAACAGTGCCTTATATTTTGACTTGTTCAGGTTTTTGTGTTCCTTATTTCAGTACTGGCCTGTTGATGAACTGACTGAAACTAGTATAATTTGATTTATGTTTTACTTCAGATTATATGCACTGTGAGGAAGCACATAATGAACGGAGGATCAACACGCCTACCTTTTACAGTTCCCCCTCTTACCTTTTCTGCACTCAGTGTATGCTGTTTTCTTCTATGTTATTACAAACTCTTGTACTAGTTTGCCCATCCCTGTAACATTTGATAATAGAATACTGTGTAAAAAGATAGGAAAATAAATTGAGAAGAGAGAATTTTTATGAGCGGAAATTTTTCATTGAATGCTTATTAGCAATCTCGAGATGATGTGCTTAAGGATTATTGAGGCTTCTTAAAAACAACTTCAATTAATGTGAGCCATGAATTTCCAATTTTCTTCTTCTGCATCTGTTGGGGTATTCTGATTTGCATTTCTCTTGGAGTATTCAGTATTCTAAATGCATAATGTCTAATATTGTTCTAATAGATGAAGGGGGTGGGGATAAGCCTTTAGCTTCGTGACATTTAAACTTATTACATATGTGCTTTCTCATCTCATAGACAAAAGAATTCTGTTAGGTGGTACTTTTTTATGTTATGGCTATAGAAATCAAATTATTTGATTAGTGAAAGTTGACAATTTCAATTTTACCTTTCACTTAAAATAGCCAGAGCATAGCATGAAATTCGATTAGTGTAGTATGTCTATGAAGTTATGGAGACTAAAAGGTTCAAAAGATTCTCGAGACATAAAATGGAAAACTTTATTCACATCAAATTTCCTATGTAGCAGTCATCAAGAAAACAAGTAAAAACCTTCATATATATTTTAGTTTGATAAGCTGAACCTTTGTATTCATATAGGAAAATAGGCGAGTTTAGCTGATGCTGCAATGCATGCATCTTTGGCATATCCAACTCAATGCATAAAAGCCTTGATACCAAGTAGTTGGGGATGTATACACGTATTCTTCTTTGGTATTCTACTCTATATACACATCTTTGTATATGTCCATGGCTATCAGGATTTAGGTCCTTATTAAATAGTCAATACCTAACAAAGTTGCTATAATTTTACATGACCTCTCATATTATCTTCAGTTCATTCCGGCACTTTGTGGCTGTATTTATTTTTTGTTCTGTTCTCCAGAAAGTTGTCAGTCATTCATCTTGACATCCTTGTTTCAGCTAGATTAATCTTAAACTTCATCCGTCCTAAAATGAGTGTCTAATTTCTCTAAAAAAAAAAACTATCCCAAAATGAGTGTCCACTTTCTTCTTTAGGAAATTAGTTATGCATGAACTACCTACAATTTTCCTAAAACAAGTTATTTAGAACCCCTAATGTTTGTTACAGCAAGAGCATATTGGGGTATAAGGGAGAAATTCTAATCCAACTAACTTATTCTTAAAATCTACAATAAATGGGACTGTGGGCATTCATTTTGGGTCAGAGGGAGTATGTGATATATCATAGATAACCTTGTCACACTAGAAAGGGGAAAAGAAACAGTAACCTCATTGTGTTGTTAACAAGAGTTTAGAGTTCAATTCTATTTTATAACTGGACTTCAATTTAGAAGTTAGAATTTGGAACGTTTATTATTATTTTTATTTTTTGTGGGGTGCAGTTGATTAGGGAATTGCATTTCCTGGACGGAGATGTGCTGGGAGAAGAACCTGCAACACCAAGGAAAATTTTCCAGCTCTTGAATCAGGTATACTGCTACAAAACATTTGTAATTGATATTGGTCGGATGATTAACTAAAGCCAACCTTGTCATAGATTTGGTGATAATTATAACTTATTCTATTATGTATAAAATTTGTTGAAAAGGAGTTAATATCTACAGAACAAGTTTTCCTGCTTGTTTGGAGGCCATTTTTTCAGATCATACTCAAACCCCTTAATATGGATTTGTGAGCCTGTGCATGAGATTTTGTTGAGAGGAATGACGTGATGACATTTCTTTTATATCCTTTTACAATTTCTTTATAAAAGGTTTTATATTTTGTGCTTATATTTTCCTTGTTTACAAAATATCTTCTGTCATCTATGTGCATATAGTAAGATCATCTGGTCTTATTTCAGTCTATTGAGGCACTTTCCTCTGTCCCTTCGCCTGAACTAGCACTAAGGTTGTTCCTACATTGTGCCGAGGTACGTACATGCATACTCGGTAGTTGTTAATGCATTATATCTAATCTAGAATTTACTTCCATTTTCATATATCAAGCTATATGCTTTTTATAACAGCATTTGTATTTATATACCTTGAATTATTATACACTGACAAAGATAGCTTGAGAAATAGTGTGTAACAGTCATGCAAATGGTTCTAACTTTTATATTGTTTGTTTTGTTGACAATCAGGCTGCTAATGATTGTGAACTTGAGCTTGTTGCTTATGATTTTTTCACTCAAGCTTTTATATTATATGAAGAAGAAATTGCGGTAATTGCTCATGAATTATTTTCGTATATAATTATTGAAGATATGTGACAGTGTTTAATATCTTAATTTTTATTATGTTACTTTTAGGACTCCAAAGCCCAAGTTACAGCAATACATTTGGCTATTGGGACTCTACAGAGGATGAATATATTTGGTGTTGAGAATAGGGATACTTTAACTCACAAGGCGACTGGGGTAACAAGTCTTACAAGACACCTGATGATTATATTGTACCTTTTGGTATCTGGCAACTCTCAGAACTGATGGTTTTCGCCTTTTGATCAGTATTCAGCAAAGCTTTTGAGGAAGCCTGATCAGTGCAGAGCAGTTTATGCATGCTCGCATCTGTTTTGGGTTGATGATCAGGATGGCATCAAGGACGGAGAAAGGTTCACTACCTCTTACTTAACATTGAAAAACAACTCAAATGATTTTATGCTTCTTTTCATGTCTGTGCATCGAGTAGAATACTGGTGTACATAAATTTGTTGGTTGCTCATAATCATTATTGTCGAAATCCATTGATTTGTTTCCTGTCGGCGTGCACATTATATATCTTATGTTGTGCTTTCTATCTAACTCAAATTTCTCGACTGATTAAAGAAAATTAACCATTGGTGTTTGGTGTAAAGGGTACTGCTTTGCCTAAAGCGTTCCTTGAGGATCGCTAATGCTGCTCAACAGATGGCCAGCGTGACACGTGATAGCGGCGGGCCCGGGGGACCACTTTTGGAGAAGATGAAAAAGGCAGCAGGAAACTG
>JAYMSZ010000250.1:0-23105 GCA_036897665.1 Pelargonium citronellum
TAGATTGATGTCGACGGCGGTGGCTTTGTGCTCTGTTGTCGGAAAGAGAAATGGCGGTGAAGGATCGGCGGAGAAGACGACAGTGGTGGATCGTTCTCATCTTCTTCTTTATTTATTATTTATTAAAAAATAAAAAATAGAAGATATTTTGGTCTTTTTAACATCTAACTGATGGATTTACATAAAAATGTCCTTTACAATCCTCAGAGAGAGAATTTAGTAATCCCGCTAAATTTACGCTATCCTAACACACATCATGAATGTTTGAAATCCATAATATGCAAGGAGTGAGAAGGAACTTAACAATGTAAATTAAAAATAAAATTATTTATTTTCAATAAAAATCTACAAACATAGATATAACAATGTAAATTTAAATAAAATTATTCTACATTCACTAATTATTAGAAAAAAATATTTACAAAATAAACATTTTGGGGAGGAAGTATTATATATTAACCCTATTTGTTTTGTTTCATGAATACCCTCTTTGTTTTAATATGAGTGTCTAATTGATATTTTGTGAAATATAGTTAATTAATATCGTACATTTTTCATTTTATTCTTACGAATATTAACTCATTTTGTATATATATTTTAAAGAATTTATGCATAAGAAATATAAAGGTGAAGGTTTTAGTTGTGAATAAACCTCGAATAAGTATTAGTCGAGATGTAGTAAAACGGCTTAAATGTATCAACTACGAGTGTGCAAGCCCGCTCAAGAACTTCATGGTATAAAAAAAATACAATATATTTTAAGGTAAAAATACAATATATTTTAAAGTAAAAATATAAGAAAAACATAACCCATATTTTTACAAAAATAGAATAATTAATTATGAGAAAATGAAAAAAAAAAGAAAAAAAAAAGAAAAAGAAAAAGACAAGCTGCTATATGCAACAGGTGAGAATCTATGGGTGGTGAAGTCAAGCAAGAAGACTACTGGTTGGTCGTTGCCTTTCATTGCTTTGATTCTGTTCTTCGCAAGTCGCAACCGACTTCCTTCTCGAGCTCCGACCTCCGACATGGCCGCCTCTGCTATGCGGATCGTTTTCGGATTGTTAACCCTCGTTACTCTCGGAATGATTATCGGTACATTTTCATTTTCATTTTCATTTTCTCTTTCTCTTAACTTGTATACATGATTTCACCTTCACTGCCACTGACCTAACCTCAGATCACTTGTCACCAAATTTCAATTGATTATTCACTTGCTCTCGTTCATCACATTTGATTCGCATCGTCCATCATACTTCATGTCCCGCTCCAGCCGTAACATAGATTGCTGTGGTGCTATTTTCTTTTATTTTCGTGTTTGTTTGCCGAGAAAGTTACGGAACCGAAAAGAAAATGAAAACCTTCCAAAGGCAGTTTTATTTTATTTTTTTACCTATTCAAGGAACTTTAGGTAGACTTGCTGTATGGGACACGTACCGTAACTGGTAGATTTCTTCTGGAATCTGATTGGTAAAGCTATTCAATGGATTTCTAATAATTATCATTTGGGTTTCTGTTCCTTCAGCTGTAGAAAATTAAATTTGTGTTTCATTACTGGCATTGTTCACTTGCTGGTCAGTAATCTTTGTTGACGTCAAATTGTTTATTGACTTACTTCTGCGCCACAATTTTATCAAGCAAAACATAAATCTTCTCCTACATCATTTCTGCCTGCAAAAGAACACTTTCTTCTTCTTCTTGATTTGTTTCGTTTTGGAATTGCAGGTGCATTGTTTCAATTAGCATTTCTACGAAAGCTGGAAGATTATTATGGTATTTATTTCCCTCTTTCACCACATTTTTTTAATTGAACTATATGCACCAATTCATATTTGAATATTGATGATTTATCCCATGCTTGCATTGCATGTCAGATCTTTGGCTTCAGCATACTGCTTTGGCTGTGGCATATGTGCCATTGAATTTTTTTTTTCTATAAAAAAAATATTGTTTTCGTGTTTTATAAATTGTAAGAATAATTCCCTTTCACTTCAATTTCTTTTTATTCATTGGAATAATTATTTTTATTATAAGATGAAAATGTTACAGTCACACTTTGGTATGTCTGTTTCTTCCTTGTGGGTTATAGTTACAAGATGCAGACTTTACTCTGAGGACCAGGGAAAATTACTTGGTGTGGCAATGGGTTTGGGTGACTTGAATTTTCCTTCCCGACCCCAAGGCCTTATAAAAAATAGCTATCTGAAAATCACTTCCACTGAAGAGATTGAGGCCAAAGTAAAATTCAAAGAGCAGTGAAAGTTACATACTTTATTGAAAAATAATTCCAATTAATGTCCTTGCACGGTTCTATTTTCCCTGGTTGGCCAATGATGTTTTTTTATTCTGAAATATTTTTGGCCTCATAATACTTTACGTTTTAATTATTATTTTTGTGAGATGAATTACTCAAGAGCTCATCTCTTGTAGGCACAGAATTTCCTTCATCTAGAAGATTACGTGAAAGACAGAATGATGGTTACCTTCAGCTGCCCATAGGTTGTTATGGTTCCTAGAAGACACAGCTTTGATTGCTCCCATATATGACTATAACTTTAGTTTTTCTCCTATTTTCAGGTATTCCTCAATGGAAAAATGACAAAGAAGCAGAAATTCTGCGCCTTGGATATGTATGTTTACAGTCTTGCTTTCAAATTTTAGTTTTCTATAGGTTGCTATCTCACTGTTAACCTGTAAATTCAAATACTAAAGTCAAGGATATTACGATATTGACAAAAAAAGTAAGAGAAAAAGAAGCAACAATTTTTACTCCTAATAAGTAATAACCGAGTTGTCAAAAATTGTACTTATGGGTTCAGATGCTAATGTCAAATACTCAGTTACTGAAATTCGTCGTCCAAATATACACTTATTGCATAGTTTAATAAGTTCTAATTTTCTTGCTATAAGTTACCTGTGCCCATCTAGTTGAGAAGTGAGAACTAGATAGGCCGCTCTCTGGGACCAGCTAATATGGCTGTAATTTGCTTACAGGCCACCTGCACATTATACCGTTTTATGATGACTTGTTGTCCTGTTCTCTTTTTGTTGATATTTGCAACTTCACTAGTCATATTCATTCATTATTATTATTGCCAAGCTGGAGAGTGGGATGATTTTAGCTGGATCTGATGGTTTGTCGATTCCTTTTTTTTTCCTTATGGTTTTTCTTTATTTTGCATGTGTAATGTAAGTGGGTTGGCAGAAATTGTTTGTTCATTAACTAGTTTCTGTTAGAAGAAGATTTATACTACTCCTGGATTATTTTCTTATCCCTGCTATTTTGTCAATGTAGGTCAAACCTGAAGTTATTAACTGGTCACCTCGAATTATTGTACTCCATAAATTTTTGAGTATCGAGGTAAGGTGCATTTGTTTAATGAATGTGTTTTACCTTGTTTGGCACTATGGTTCTCGGTTCTATGTCGTCTAATATGGCGTTAGGTATTGGTTTGCAAATTATAACCACATTTGAAATTCTAATAGCATAGTAGATGTTCTAATTATGATTCTGTGTGGTGAATCAATGATCAGATGTCATTTGGGATTTATGAATTGAGGATTTATATACTGCATGCATTTGATGTTCAATCTCTTGTGTAAAATAGTTACCTGTTTTTCAATGACAATCATGGTAGGAAACTTTTTTTTTTTATCAACAAGCGTAACAACCGAGGCTCAAACCTGAGACCTCAAGAGAAGCAATCGCCTTAAGCCACTTGCCCCATTCATGGTTGTTTCATGGTAGTATAAATTGACTTAGAGAAAATCAAGTTGAAAAAGGAGCAATGCAAATGATTAGATGCTAGGATTGAGTGTACTGCAGTGAGCTGGGTTGGATATTCAGTAGTTGTTTGTACTTTATTTTGCTTCATTTTTAGCTTTATTTTCTAAATTGTAGCCCCGCGTTTGGAAGGGGATGAACCTTCACTCCTATTCTTAGAATTTCACTCTCAACTAATCTAAGCCCTCGATCCTATACCAGTCAGTGTTTGATTCATTAATCTTTTTTGTCAACCTAAGTCTTTTTGCCAATTCTTTGTTAAATTCCTAACATCATGACCTTACCTCCTACCTTCTCTTTGTAACATGTAAGATGGAATGCTTACCATGTTGCGTCTATATGTTGTATCTATTATTTATGTTCATATTCTTTAGTTGACTTTTACTTGTGTTTTATTCTTTATTGAATGCTATTCGTTGTCTTCCTTTGTCTATATCATACTTCCTAGTAGGGTTTTCAGTGTGCAGTCATTTAATGCATCAATGATACTTGTCAATGCATGCACAGTCTAAAACTTGTGTAGCAGCTATTAATATTCCATGCTAGATTATGGGATAGTTGAGACATCTTAATTTCCACATAAAGTGGCAAACTATAGTTATAAAAGGATTTTTTTTGTCCTGGCAGGAATGTGACTATCTTAGAGCTATAGCTGTTCCTCGCCTTCAAG
This sequence comes from Pelargonium citronellum, assembly GCA_036897665.1. Taxonomy (NCBI): domain Eukaryota; kingdom Viridiplantae; phylum Streptophyta; class Magnoliopsida; order Geraniales; family Geraniaceae; genus Pelargonium; species Pelargonium citronellum. Next base: position 4,456 of record JAYMSZ010000250.1, read on the forward strand.
TTTCCACTGTAGTTGATATAAAAACAGGGAAGGTAAACTCGTGTCATATGTCTTTTATCATTATAGTATTCAGTTTGCTTATTTATTGCTTTCTCCTGTTCAATTCTCATAGGCTAAATACTATACAACTACACAATTGGTCTTCTTATGTACCATTTCAGGGAATGAAAAGTAATGTCAGGACAAGCTCCGGTATGTTTTTGAACACTGAAGAGAGAAAGCATCCAATGATACAGGTAAGTTTGTTTTATGTTCTTCAGATTCAACGAGTTTTGTGAATGCTAAGCCATTGTTGAGCTGCTCTAGAAGACAAGTATGCATTGTTAATCGTTATGTACCATGGAAGTGCCATGCCTATTATACATACTATCAACGATTTGGTATGTTATTTGTTAAGGGAAATATGTTTTGGTTGCACAGTGAGGTTCCTTGTTAATGTTATAGCTCTGATGATTTTCTTGGATGTATATTATTTAGGGGTGATTACACAGAATCTCCTTATAGTTTTGTCCACAAATAGATAAATACCCACATTAATTTTCCATCACACTTAACTATCTTTTACTTTATTCTCCAAGTTCTGTTAATATATTAAATCACCATTTAGTCCTTCTCTTCAAATTTTCAACAAATTAAATACCCTTGTCACCATTGATGATACTGCTTTATTGAAAACACCACTCTGATTACCGGAACTACTATGTTGAGCATTCCTTTGTATTTACTCATATTTGTCTTGAACTTTGTCTAGATTCTGTACTGAGAAGTGACATCCAAAGATTTGTCATGTCAATCTATAGAACTATAGAAGGCATATGTTGAAATGTGGTTGCTTGAACAATTGATTTTAGAAACAAGTGTATCATGCAGGACAAGACTTTCATTTACCAAGTGTTGTTTTATTTTACCATTGAAATTAGTTTTGATACCAAGTCTTATTACTCTCTCTCTCTCTCTCTCTCTCTCTCTCTCTCTTTTGGGATTAATGACACAAATTGAAAAGGAACTTTGACCTAATACCCAATTTGGTACACATAACCTTCAAAAAACCAATTTAGTATATGAACTTTCAATTTCAACCCAATTTAGTACACATTGTTATCAATACTTAATTGACTGTTAATGGCCGCTTATATGGCATGCTGACTTTGACCAACCTGCTGAAGTGGCAATAATTTAAAAAAGAGAGGATGAAATACAAAAATGCTACCTATCTTCTTCCTTTTCTCTCCCCCCTCCCTCTCTCTCTCTCTCTATTTTATTTTATTTTTTATAATAATCACCAATTATGTTGTTGTTTTGTAACCATTACTAGAATTCTATTCTTAATACTCCTTTTCCCTCTCTTTCTTATTTGTTTCTTGCACTGTCAGGCAATTGAAAAACGAATTTCAGTCTTTTCTCAAGTGCCGGTCGAAAACGGAGAGCTCCTTCAAGTTTTAAGGTACCCTGGTATCTAATCTCTTTGCTAGTAAATGTTGTTCATGGACAAGAAAACTGATATGTTTCGTCATCAAGGCTAACATCTGCAGCAGCACAGGTATGAAAAGGACCAGTTTTACAGACCCCACCATGACTATTTCTCTGATACTGTAAGTTCTTTCTCCCCACCTTCAGGACAATGGTGTTACTTAAATTCTATTGCTGCTGTTTAAGTTATCCCAACGTTTTTAATTTGATGACATTAAAGAATCCAAAATAATTCGCTGACAGTTCAACCTGAAGCGCGGTGGTCAGCGGGTAGCAACAATGCTTATGTATCTGAGTGATGGTGTTGAAGGGGGAGAGACATATTTTCCAAAGGTATTTATCTATCTTTATATTCTGTAGTTACTTAATGACTTAAGTTAGATACTCGGCAATTCCATTTTTTGGAAGAAAAATAGAAAATGGTACTCTTTGTTGCCAAACTTTCTGAAGTGTTCATCTTCTGCTTCATATCATAAAAAATAAAAAATTCTTCCTTTCTTGAGGACTAATCCAATAGTTTGCTAACAATATTTTTCAAGCTAGCATTTTAGTAAAAGATATCATTATGAGAATATCACCTACTTAAAGAAGGTAGCACACTATAAACAGAGGAGACTCCTATCAAGCTAACCTAACAAATGAGAAAACAAGCATCTAGGAACTTGAACTGGGAGACAGATATACCAAGCTTAACATAATTTCTTTCGTAGTTTCTCTCTCTCTCTCTCTCTCTCTCTCTCTCTCTCATCAACTAAATGTGTATGAAGTTTGTCTTGGGACTGTTTTCTTCCTCTCTAAATATAAGAAAATGCTTTGGACTGTTCTTCTTTGATGAAAATGGTTTGAGGAATTAAAAGGGATTTGATTAGAGTCAAAAGGACTTGATGAAAATAGGGAAGTTGGTAGCTTCATAAGGTCCAAGAATGGTGCTCAGTATGGACGAAACTCTGAAGTTGCTTCATCTTGAATCTATCAACTTTTTCTTCAATTTCCTTCTCTTCTATGACATCTTTGAGGAGTGGAAATATTACAAATCTAGATATCAGTGGTCGTCTTCACTTCAACAGAATGTCGGTATTCGTGTCTGTGATCAAGTACAGTTGTGTCTTCCCTTCTGTAATGTTTGTGTAGTAATCATTTGAGGTTTATTTTGAAACAAATTAACACTTTATCTTTACTTTTCTTACTTCTCTCGCTCACTCTCATACTGCAAGTTGAAGTTCTCAATGTGTGAAGTTTGTTTTAATGTGTAAACAATCTCAGGCTGGCTCTGGTGAATGTAGCTGTGGTGGGAAAACTGTCATGGGGTTGTCCGTGAAACCAATTAAAGGAAATGCAGTGCTTTTCTGGAGCATGGTTTGTTCTCTTAACCGATGCATCTTTGAATCTGTTTTGATAATACTCCTCTAGAATCCCTTTCACATTTCGTTTCTATTTTCTTTTCACCCTTGGCATTATTTGGCTAGATTCTATCCTAAGTTCGAAAATTTAAATAGTTTAGTGATTTTGCCATTACAGTTTGTGGCTGTAATATTCTTAACCATACTGCTAATTTCTAAGCTGGTAGTCTTTCCGCAAAATCTACCAATGTAACCATCCAGTTAGATAGCGTTTGGATTAAAATTTTGTTTAATAATGAGAATCACGAATTAGAATGGAAATGAGAATCTCATTGTCCTTATTTGGATTAGGATTTTTTTTATCATGAGAATGACTCCCATGCCCATTCCATTAAAAAAAAAAAATCCGAATGCTACCTTAGAGTTGAACAGAAAATATATGCAATATTCAGAATGTATTACTTGAACAGTTGAAGACTTGTTCATGGGATGAACTGTGATTTCATTTGGAAAAATGGATAAATATTTGCAAAATTATCTTAATTGAGTTTTCGGATATGTGTTGGTTGTTTCAGGGACTAGATGGAGAGTCGGATCCAAATAGCATCCACGGAGGTTGTGAAGTATTGGAAGGGGAAAAGTGGTCAGCTACAAAATGGATGAGACAGAGAACTATGACATGAATAGATCAATGCAGCTTCCAGATCTCACATCACATCTCATCTATATATCATGGACTTGTTCTTGATATTGAGCACTAAAATACATATGAATCACTTGTTATCTATAGCAATAAATCTAGCTTAAGTTATCAAGATATATGGTGTTTATTGAATTTCCAATTCCCAACAAAAGATTAATATAGCAGTACAGGGTTTGGGTTGTTCTCTCCCACTTTAGCCATAACTGAAACCGATAAAACCTTGTTATGCTTGCTTTCACCATTTCATTTTGCGGATGAAACAAATGAAAAGTATGGAGGGTAAAATGATAAATTTGTATCATTTAATTAAATTTTGACCAAAAACAAGCTTGTCTTTTTAAATTTAAAATTAATTGTAAAATATTGTAAAATGTCATGTGAGCACCACGTGTAGAAAAAATTATTAATCATTAATTTTTTTTTTTTTTTGTGTAAACTATGAGGTAATCCTGAGCAGACTCGCACTCAGCGATAGTCACCTTTAAGCCTTGTGACCATACTCAGACTAATAGAACCATTAGTTTAACCTAACGGTTGAACTCATGTAACCGATTTTCTTTGAGTACGGGGACTACCACATCTCATTTTTAGTACATGGCATGACCGAGGACTTTCTAATAGTTCGGGAGCCTTCAAAGTATTTAAACATTCTCAAATATAACATTATTCTTAAACAATTTTATCAAACATTTTTTTTACAAATACCAAACAATTTATTTATTCTTGTATATTTACAAACATTTTAACTCATTTCAAAAGTGTACATTTTAATCCCAAATACCTCAGCAAAACAAATACTGAAGTAAAAATAAATCAAATTGTAGGTAGTTATCATCCAAACCACCCTCCATTGGAGGATATATTGGTGTTAATGGTTTTTCTATTTTTTATTTATTTAAAGAAAATAGTTAATGTTATTTGGAGAGCCAGGTAGATTTATGGTCATCATTATGATTTTTATTTAAAAATAAAGAAAAAAATTTAGATTCAACTCAACCTCCTCTCCCCTACCGGTCTCTCTCTCTCTCTCATCCTCCGATCCTTCGTCTGTCAGTCGAAGCCAATTTCCGCTGCGACCATGCCTGAGACTCACAACTGAGGATTCACAGAGCTCTCTGACTCTCCATTTCACCACATTTCCCTCTCCCACACCTCTTCTTCTTCGGAAGAGAAAGAAGAATACCAAATCTTCTTCTTCTCTCCCACCTACTCCATCCTTCATGGCCTCCCCAAAGCCGCCTCTCGCCTTGCTGGCCACTGTTTTTCTTTTCATCATCCTCTCCGGGCTGCAATTCACATCCGCCGGCGACGACGTCTCTCAGGTCGATGAATCGGCTAATTCTCCTGGCTGCAATAACACCTATGAATTGGTTATTCTCTCTGATTCCCCTCCAGGGTTTTGTTCTTTTTTTTTGGCGATCAGTTGAATTGTCTGAATTGAATTGTAGAATTGTTCTTAGTCAAATGCTTTTCTGTTTTCTTTTTAAGTTTGAGCAACAGCGGCTTGGACTCGGTAATTATTCCGTAATGGGTTTCATTTTCCATTAGAAAAATATGTTTTTTAGTTGGTTTGGTAGGAGTTGGGTTTGTGTTTCCTTCAACTTTGAGCAACATCAAGCTTGAGTATGCTTTCTATCTGAGGTTGCATACGGTTACTATTCAAAATGACAGGTCCTTGAAAAATCACTGGACATAGTGGGGTTAGAAATACAGTGTATGAAGGTTTAATATTTCAAGGCTTTAAATCATATCTTTTTCATTTTTTGCAATACTTATTCCAATTTGGCTCAATAATTCCAAAATAAATCTTGTATTGATTCCGTTAATTTTGACTAATATTTTGTAATGCTGGCATTAAATGCAAATCTTTGAAATCATTTATATCAAGAGAGGTAGGAATATCTGGGATAGATATCCGGCGCCCAATGTCCTACTATAGGTGATAAGCTAGATAGTTGCGATGGAATTCTTGCAAAATTTATTGGTTAGATTAAATCGTGACATGCTTTGCGCCAGAACAAGGTACAGGTCTTGAACTTACAAGTGTTCTCTTAGCATCTTAGTTCAATGAGGCACGTGTGGCTTCTTTAGGAATGCCTAGTTATGTGACTAAGGTTGGAGTTCATTAGTGCAATTGAAGTCTTGAAGAAGTGGTTTGGTGCTTGCTGCTGACTTTAAAGAGGCAATAGGAACGTTGGTGAATTGTGGTTAAGGAGATTCCTTTTGTATATGAATTTATAACTAGAGTAGTTAGGGCATGAAGTATTTACCTTCATGAAATCATGGAAACATGAGAATTGGAGGTTTTAGGGGAAAAATAATTTTCTGAGTGATTGAGTTGGTGTCTTGGGATTTCAAGCCTGTTTTCAGTCCTTACTCGCAACTGTTATTCATGTCTTGCAGTTAGTGGGTTCATGCATGGGGCCACTGACCAAGTGTGTGTGCTGATATATGACCAAAATTCTACAGTATTCACTTAATTTGTTTTCTTTTAGTTTCAGGTTAGAAAGTGAGTCATCTTCTGTAATTGGATCTTAATGCATAGTGTTCAATGTACAGGTTCTTTAAGAGGGGGAGTTCATTTTGTATTTTATATTTTTCGGTCATGTATATTATATTAAATGTTTTGTGTGCTTAGCGACATTTATGGCCCCAAAAATGATTTTCTACCATTTTTGTTTTTATGCCCAAGAAAAAGTATGCTTGCTATCCTTTTATCCTATTTTATTCGGTATACCGGATATAATTGACCGAATTAGACATCATATGAAATGACAGGATAGGTTAGAAATGATATGGAGTGACTACATAGGATAGCCTCATATCCTGCCACATTTTGCACCCCTACATGATATGATTGTTTTCCTATCCGATGGCAGCACCAAGGGAACAAGAACCTATTATACTTATTTTTATCTACACAATGTTATATCTAGTCCTCCGAACTTAGCCTGTGGGAAGAAATTCCCTATTTTGGTGGTTCAGTTGCTAACATGCTAGAAGGGGTAGAGTGGTGATGGTGATGGAAGGAGATTTCTGCTTGCATGAGGTGTAACCTCATATTTGATATGCATGCATGTAAATAATCATAAGATTCAAGCAGAATGAAGATAGTGAAAACATACTTTTGCATGTTTACAGCTACATATTACATTGACATAAGCTTCATTTTGCCTTTCTATGTTTCAGCTTATGCTCACTGAAGTATTTGATTTAATTGCTATTTACATCTGTTAGGCTGCATGGGATTGATCATCCTTGACTGACATGGTTTGTTTACTGAAATTGAAATGTCTAGGTCAAAGTTAAGAACTGGGTTAATGGCATTGAAGGTCCAGCTTTAGATGGGGTAACTGCAAATTTTGGAGGTACATTGCCTTCTGAGGCTACAAACGATCTTAGACATTCTGCTGTTTTCTCGAATCCCCTAAATGGTTGTTCCAGCTCATCCTCCAAGGTTTTTATTTATTTTCTCGCATTGTCTATAAATCATGCGATATTTGAAACCTACTCGAGCTCCTAAGTTGCTTAATGTTATGTTCTACTTTAGATTGTTATCACTTATCTGTCATGTGTACCAGAAGCATTCCCAAGTTTTTTGAGAAACCTTTAAAATCCTGGGAGGCCTAGATGTTTTGAGTTGACATTTTATGAATGATGAATAAAACATCATGATCCTGTCAAAATATTCCTATCATGTGAATTCCGTTTTAAATATATCAGAACTTTGGTTGGCATGATCTCTTTTGCTTGTTTGCAGCTATCCAGCTATATTGCTTTGTCTGAGCGTGGTGAGTGTGATTTCACAACTAAAGCAGCAGTTGCACAATCGGGAGGTGCTGTGGCCCTTGTGGTGATCAATGACGATGAAGGTCATACTCTTCACTGAACCTATATATTGTTGAAATATGTGACAGCCTATAGTCTTTATTGTTGACCGGACCATATGTTAGGGGAGTGTTGTCAACATCGTTTCTGTTTGTCCATGTGTTGAGAATCTGATTTATTGAATTTGAGTCATTACTAACAATGGATAGAAGGTGAGCCTTGGCACCGCAGTTGTGAGGTGTGACCTACTGACCTTAAGGTTACAGGTTCAAATTAGATGACAGCCTCTCGAGTCTTTAAAGTCTCTGCAAAAGCATTGGATTGCAGTGTGTACCTTTCCCTACCTCACAATGGTGGGGGACTCATCCACTGAGCCACCCACTGGACACATGGATAGTTGATAAAGTGACCTGATTGCATGTCATAATATTTTATTGATGCTAAGTTTTTTTTTTCCCTCCCCCAGAGCTGTTCAAGATGTCTTGTTCTGAAAATGGTACTTTTCTGAATATTTCAATTCCTGTCGTGATGATTCCAAAGTCAGCAGGAGAAGTTCTTAAGAAGTCTATGTCAGCTGGACAGAAAGGTGAGTCCGATTGCTAGTTTTTTTCATTGTAATTGTTGAAGTGTTGACTAAAGTTGTCCCACATTGGAAACTTATGTTGCAGCCCAATTATTTTCTCCGGAATTGCAAGAAAGATCTGTATAGTTTATACTAAAATTGCAAGTTGAATAAATTGGAGCTATTTTCTATCTATTCATTGCACGCATTATTCATTACATGCCTTTCCAGTGTAGTATAACATATATTATATTTGGTGATTTATGTGCGTTCCCAATGCAGTGGAGCTAATACTATATGCGCCAAACCGTCCAATTTTGGACTTCTCTGTGATATTCTTATGGTTAATGGCTGTTGGGACGGTTATTTGTGCTTCACTTTGGTCGGATTTCAAGGGAACTGAGAAGACTGAAGGGCATTATGATGAAATATCGCCAAAGGTTCATTTCCTACTACCCTCTATTTTTCATGAAATTTATCTGAACTCTTTTGTTAAAATGTTAAATGCATCCTCATGTAAATGTTTTGACACATATTGTGCAGAACTTGACCTTTTTGAAACAAGAATTATATTATAACATGATGAATAATACTGTTTAGCTTAAATGGCATTCTTGACTGCACTTGATAATCCAAGTGTTCATAAAAGCTTTTCTAGAAATATTTTATTGATGGAATATTTGAACCATTTAACTTCAGTTTTTCTGATTGGTTTTCTGGGGTAATTGTCGGTTGTGTTCTAAAATTTCATTCGTGTTGATTTATGATTTTTTCCTTACTAGGGTCCTATTAACAGATTACAATTTATTGCTGCCTTCATAGACCTTGTTAACCTTAGAGTCTTAACATGTTAGTTTTTATATCCAATTCAGATGAGAGAAAGAAGAAAGAATGCTATAATGGCCGATAGATGCAGTATGCAAATTTAATTTAACATTGACTGGCTGAAATGAGGCAAATCAGCAAATGTTTATTGGCACAATATTTTAAATTTTGAGCTGTTCTCTAGCAAGATTAGTAATTTAGTATTCATTCACAGAGAATGATCCAGATTGATGCTATGGTGGATGAGCACAATTGATATGATTTTTATAAAAAGAAAATAAGAACCCAAGTCCTACTTTTTTATTATAGGAGTTATCCTGCCTCTGTATTCAATACCAATAAGGGGCTTATTGGATCTGAGCAAGGTAAACCAGGCTGAAGGTTGAGGTTCAACTAATGGCTCAGGAACTGACCCGGCTCTCATGGTGCTAACCTTAATTCAATATTTTTGGGTAGTATCAAAGGTGGAGCCAAAAGTCTAATTCAGTCGGGTCAAATTTTCAAAATAGTTTGTTTTATCGGAGTCATCTTTATTTTCTGAAGTAATTTTCATGAATTATGGTGGTATATTAGAAAAATTTTAAAATCTACCGGGTAAAACCACAATATATAAAATTGAGTGGGGTCAACGTACTGTAAACTAGGCAACATCCTCTAGTTTATTTCCTACAGGACACTGTAATCCTGGGAAGAACTGTATTGTAATAACATTGTGATTCATGATTCTGGATCTATTTTGTTTATCTGTACAATTCATTGATGTCATCTAGTCTAATTACTCTTGGTCCATCTTCGAGCACCATAGGTTTTTGTAAATCAACCACTAGCAGATTGTTATTGATTATAATGGTACCAATTTTAAAAAGATGAATGGATGTGCACAGTGTAAGAAGTTACGTCTTCGTTTAATCCTTTGATTTGCCACAATGGTATTTCCTTTTCTTTTCTTGTAGTTTGAAATCCGAATTATATTTCTAGTTATGCAATTATTGTAGAATGTGTGACGGTGAACCTTGATGCAATAGTAAAGATTGTTGTCATGTGACCTTAAGTTCACCAGTTCGAGTAAGGGAAATAATGTCTCAATAGAAGTAAGGGAAATGATTTATTGAGTTAAATAGTTAATTCGTTTGTCTTTTGTTAGCTCCACAATGGTGGTTTCTCATGCACTGGGCCATCCTTTGTAGTTATTGTAGAATGTGTAATGAACTAATGATTATAGACTATGGGACGGAGTTATTGAGTTAATGCATTTCTCTTTCATTGGCTATAGGACTCCTCCGATGCCAAAGATGATTCTGAGGAAATTGTTGAACTTACAGCGAAGGGTGCCATCATCTTTGTCATTTCAGCATCCACTTTTCTGCTATTACTTTTCTATTTTATGTCATCTTGGTTTATATGGGTGCTGATTATTCTGTTCACAATTGGTGGTATTGAGGTAAACAGTTCTTTTGTTAATTTCTTATTAGAATTATGCGTTTCTTTTTTTAAATGAGAAACTTGGCAATATTTATCAGGATGAACAATGTTCAAATCATGTAGTTCCTTTCTTGCTAGACCCTGCACATAAAAGTTTGTGAATTTATATGGCTGTTGGAATTCAAGGGGTTAGGAGTACAGGACTGAAGATCTATGAAATTACACATTTTTATTTATCTTGTATTTGAAGGCAATACTCCCTCTTTGACTCTTTAGAATTTCTCTTTAGAAGATTAAGAATGCATATTTGTTTATGTTATCAGCAAATAAATGAACTAGAAAGGAGTCTATCTCTAATATGCAAGTGAGAAATTGCAATTGTCTTGGTTACTGAAGAAGTAAAGATACTCTTCAAATTTACTGTGGTATAATTAATAATATGGTATCCAGACATTTTTTAGGCTAGTCTGGGAATAATTAAAAGGAATTTTAATGTTATATGGTTATTACAAGAAATTTAAGTTGCGTAGATTACTTTTTAATTATAAACATAACTAGTTATTTTTCAAGCTACAAGACTACCTGCAAGGATAAGAAACAACACCCTGAAACTGGCAAAAGTTTTCTTGATTATACTTGTAATGATAACAAGATAGACTTCTCTCAGAAATTGTATTTTGAGAAAAAAGCAATTTGAAGGCTATTTGTTTAGAGATCAATCATTCGTGCTGTCATGTTCTCAAAATTAATTCTAATTGCCATTTTTTCAATCTTTTACAGTAATAGTAAGGTCCCACTTTAATTAACTACCTCAGAAGAAGAATATATTAATTCATCATTATTTTGAGTTCACTTGACTAGTTCTTTCAGTTCCCTGTAGAAGTACTGTTTGAGTTTCATGCATTTTAGAATTGGATATAGTTAGTATCTAGGACATATTTTGGGTATTTGTTGAATTTGTCATTTTACTCTCCTATATTTTTTTTTCTTCATCTTTATGTTACATGAGAATGTACAAACATGTAGATGTTTCTTACTTTCAGGTATATTTTATTTTAAATATTATTGTCCGTGCCATGTTTATGAATTAGTTTTTTGTTTTCAGGGACTGCATAATTGTGTGTTGACTGTGCTTTCAAGGTACCAAAATTTGTCTGTTTTGGTACTGCATTACTGCTTTCTATGCTTTAGTTTGATATTCTTCATCTCTATCTCCTGAGCAGAACATGTAGAAACTGTGGGCAGCGGACAATTAATTTGCCAATTTTTGGGGAGGTTTCTCTTGCCTCACTTTTGACATTCATACCCTGTCTTGGATTTGGCATTTTCTGGGTCATAACACAGCGGGAATCATATGCTTGGATTGGTCAAGATATTCTTGTAAGTTTTTGTTTATTTATTTATTTTTTTTGCATCACTAGTTGTGTGCTTGGCAATTCTGTTGCACTTAAAATACGAAAACAACTGGAGGTTTGCCACACCAGCGTTGTTATCATGTTATGTTCAAAATGATTATTTTAACCGCGCTCATTAAATTTAAAGGTTGTCGTTGGTGATATTAACGGCAGTCGGTTAGTCCTTAATCGGAACAATTTTGGACTTTAAATAAATTGGAGTAACATTTGAACTTTAGATTAAATCACAACAAATGAAAGTACAGCGACTATGTTGGAACAATTGAGATAGTAGATGTTTTGGACCTTTTTCCAAGAAAAAAGAAGAGAATAAAATCGCTACAATGATCGTGAGAACACTTGGGAGCGATGATCTTGTGTCATGCTGAAATATGCCTGATACTTTGTAGCTAGACTCCCCAAAAAGAGTACTGTGGGCCACCTTGGATCGCTCTTCCATTGCCAACGATCCTGCCAAATTATCTTTCTTCACTTCATATTCTATCGCACTGCGTATAAGGAGAATGCTTAAGTCCTCAGCTCTGTAGCCATCAAATGATGATGCCTCCCCTATCTGCTATAACATGAAACAAAAACTTGCCAACTTCTTGACTCTTTCAGCCAACTCTTCACAATATTGTTGTTTTTTTGGCCTTAAGCTGCATGACCATATAAAGCCAGTTGCCTCGTAGAAAGTTCAACAAGTATTTCAATAAATACTAGGGAAAGCTTATATCACAAAATTGCACTCTGTCATGCAATTTCTCTTCAGTTTTTATTTTAATCTCTTACGCATCATATCATCCCATTATAGATCAGAACCATTGCATTCTATCAAATGAGATCCATCAAAGTGTAATTTAGAATCTTGAGGCACTTCTAGGTTGCATTCTTATTATCAGGAATAAATATATTATAGTGTGCCAATGTGATGGTTGTACCTGCATTTATTCAAGGGCTTGCTGCAGCGTGCTCCTTAATGATGAGCTGTATGGTTTTATGATGGTTGCTATAATATTCATTATTCAAATTGTATTTTCTACCTTCTGCTCATCACATTAAGATATGATTTCCTCATTGTCAGGGTATATGTATGATGATAACAGTCCTTCAGGTGGCTAGGTTGCCTAATATCAAGGTACCTAATGCAGTATATGTATTATTCTAATACCTTTCAGTTTCACCCATGCCCTGATATTTTCTGTCTTAACTCAGGTTGCTACAGTACTTCTTTGTTGTGCATTTGTTTATGACATCTTTTGGGTCTTCATATCACCCCTGATATTCCATGAGAGCGTTATGATTGCAGTAAGTCTTTATTTCGTAACCTATATTTTGTTATACATCTTGTGTAATGTTTTCATGTGATATTATGGACTAAAAAATAGTGCCTAGATAGTTTAAGTAATCAATTAGTTGACAGTTTATTATCAATTCAGTGATTGTAGATATTATCTTCCTCAAAGTTATCGTTATTTCTTCCCTTTGTTTTTTGGATTTGGGGGATTGAAAACTACTTTTTTATTCATGTGATAGTGGGTCTAGCGTAGAGGAAATGCATAGTTGACTTGGGACATGTAGCTCGGTTTCTGGAAGTGCTTTTTGAACAATATCACGACAAACAGTAATAAGATCAGAACCATGTAAGAGAATATAATTTTTCAAGTTCCAAATAACTAAGCAAGAACCTAAGTTAACAATAACAGATACTCATTGTTAAGTAACAAATACTAGTAGTTCAAATCTATGTAAGAGCCCTAAATATAGGTAATATTGCCATGCATAAGATATGCTAATGCCGCAGCATATTAAACATTGATATGATTGTATTTCACTTTGATATAGGTATACAATCAATGGAGGAGATTAATCTCTAAGAATGTATTTCATGCTGATACACACACACACACACACACACCATACAAAATCTTCAAACACGGCTGCCACCCAAGCTCATTTTTTTAGTGTCACAGTGATTTTGTAAACGAAGAAGAATGAAAGTAACCTTAAACTTTTAAAAGAAGAATGATCAAAGAGTTTCTCTCTCTCTCTCTCTCTCTATATATATATATATACACACACACACACACAAATTGATGGAAGGATTGGTCATAGTATGATAGTCTCCTTAGGGCAATGGGACTAGTAATTATTCATAAATCAGTTACTGAATGAGGAACCTCGAGTTGCATTACTTGACATATTCTTTTTGTACAAATTAGTTATGAATATTCTCTTAAAAATCTCTCTGACCTTTCGACAGTGCTTAATATATTTTAAGTGGGTAAAGTATTTCATGATTCATTCCTCTCTCTCTCTCTCTCTCTCTCTCTCAACAGGTTGCGAAGGGTAATAACGATGGTAACTCGATTCCTATGCTGTTGAGAATACCTCGACTAGCTGATCCTTGGGGTGGTTATAACATGATTGGCTTTGGGGACATTCTGTTTCCTGGTTTGCTCATTTCATTTACTCACAGGTAGTTTGATTTCAGTGGATAATGCAGAATCTTATATATATTATGTTTCATTAGACTTCTACAATATTCTAGAGCATGTTGAACTAAACAAAAATGGGGAAATGGATGTAAGACAATATGCATTTTCCCTACCTGTCTTGAGGTAATATAAGTAGTCTGTCGTTAAATTAGGACGATGTGGTAAATGATCTTGCATTAAACATGTTAATAATTAATAATTAGTATTATGGGAGGCCATTTCCTACACAACAAATAGCTGACTGAAAGGTGGAAATACTCTTGTACATGAAGTTATCTAGTATTATCCCAAAATCAGAAAATTAGCCTATTTCACTTTTGGTGGTATATTTGTTTTCCATGTAATATCTCACATCATTTGCTGGTGGCTTCCATGTATGATACTCTATTTTTAGGCTTGAATTTTGCATATTTTTTATGCTAAAAATGAGGTATTGAAATCAGTTGTTACTGTAAAGGGCATGTGTTGGATCATGGCAAAAAACTTTAATATGCCTTTTTACTTTTTTTGTTCTCGTGGTCTCTCTTTTTTCATTGCCTTGCTTTTTTCCAGATTCCCGCCTTCAAACAAAACTAGTCTAGTATATATTAGTATCCTACCTTGTTCCTAAATCCAACCTCAGTGTTGTATATATATTAGGGGTAATTACACAAACCCTCCCCGTGGTTTTGTCCACAATGTTGTTCTACTTCAAGTTTAGTGTTGGGGTAGTATTCTGCCAATTTGATTCTTAGATCCAGGCAGTCTTGCATCAAATCTGTCTAAAAGGAGGCATTCAAATAAAAACTATTGAAACTACAAATACGCTTAATTCTCTTCAACTATTTGGTAATTTGTTTTGCTCTTACTGAATCCGTTCGGGCTCTGTTGTTTCAGATTTGACAAAGCGAAAGGAAAGGGTATATCAAATGGTTATTTTCTTTGGTTGGTAGTTGGCTATGGAGTTGGTAAGCATCCTCTTACAATTTTTCATTGTCTAAATCTTTCGCATCTCTGTCGCCAAGATATCTCTTCCATTAGAGTTGTTGGTCTATGTCTATAACATTTAGTGGGGAAGAAAGGGAAATGTTAGTAATAGTGATGCCTTTTGTGTAATGCTCGAAAGGAAACAAGGTTTTGATCTTTCTATTTTTTCTTGTCACCCTGATTTTTTCACTTTTTTTATGGTTATTTTAAAGTTAGCAGTAATTAAAATATAGGTCACAGTCAAGCACAGAAGTGAAAAAAAAAAAAAACAAACAAACAAACAAACTGGGTCATTAACATCATTTCAGATTTAGGAGGGCAAATATTTTGAATGTGATTAAAAAACTCTTTTCTAGGAATTAAGCATTTATTAGGTTTGCTGTACTTAAATACATTTCAATAAAACAAAACAGCCCGTCATGCTATGGTCCTAATTCAGAAAGAAAGGTATTATTTTGTGAAGAAATTTACGTTGTTTTGTTGGACCTTTGTATACTAAACAGTGCAGGTTAAGGAGAAAAACCTCTTTTTTTTTTTCTTTTACATATTATCATTTGTTTCTTTGGATACTTTTATGTGGAGGATAAGTAGTTATTACCTTGGCTGATATTTGGTTAGAATCTTTATTATATTGGAAAATTTTCATATTTACCATGTTTGTTTGGGGTTGCTGCTTTTTGATAAAGATAATTAGTTTTTTGAAATATGGTATACATTATTATTGTTTTCATGGAAAGATTATATTGTTTCATTTAATTGATGTTCATGCGGAAATTATCATAAATTATTCGAAATGGGAGGTTTTTGCATTATTATTATAAATGTTAAGATAAAATAAAATCGTGAAATCAATATTTAAGAAAACGATTCGGTGTAAATGACTTCATGACTTCATGACTTCAGATAGATTTTTGGCATATGGTGATAAATACTGTGTAAGTCTGCTTATTTGGATATGCTTTGATAGTTTCCGAAATAATAGGTCTTTAGAGATGAGAGTTATTTTATAGGTTTAATTTGGAAAAGAAAAAAAAACGATCTTCCAAGGGAATGTTCTCTGATAAACTTAACAATACCTAAAAAGGTTAAAATTTCCCCAAAATGAAGATGTAACATCATGAACGTCATTGTTTGAACAGTTCATATCGCTCTAAATAGAACCTTCTAATATCTAGTCTCTTATATGAAACAGTTACCATTATGTTTGTTTAGTAGCATCTGTGAGCGAGGAAAGATGATGTGTAAGCATGACTTTTGGTTTATTTTGTTGCATTTGGTATTCTGAATATGAGGTTTCTTCTTTGCTATCTGTGAAGGCTTGGCTTGTGCTTTATTATCGCCTGTATGGTTCACTAAGCTTTTACAATGTTTCACTAAATGTTTGAGTGTGATCTACTTGTTGCATTTGCTTCAATTCATTGCTTTTGCGGCAGCTGCATCGTGTGCATCATCAAAGTTTCCTGATGGAGGATTTGTTTCCTTTTGCACGCATGCAGGTCTCTTGTTCACATACCTAGGCTTGTATCTAATGGATGGACACGGTCAGCCTGCACTTCTCTATCTTGTTCCTTGTACATTAGGTAATGAATTCTTATTCTCCTCCAGGCTATCAGTTTTTCTTTATTCTTGGTTTGCATTCAAAAAGGGTAATCAACATATGCTTTCATTTGCGACCTTTCTCAGGGACAACTGTAGTATTGGGTCTGATGAGAGGAGAGCTGAAAGATCTTTGGAGTTATGGAATCGATTCACCAGTAACAGATTCTTCGAAAGATCCTCTAGCAGAAGCTTAAAGCTTCAGCACTTTGATTTGTCGCAAAACCAGATAGTATATATTACTGTGAATCACATTTATTTGCAGATCGTCGTAGTATAGAAAAGTTGGGTTTCTTCTGCTATTCTCCTTTAGAAGGGCTCCATGATTTACAGGACAATCACCTACCTATATACTGACTGGAATGGCTTCAATTTGGTATCATCACACATTTCTTCATGATATCTTATTGACCACCTTGGCCTAATTCTTAATTCACTTGGACTTTGATGTTGTAATATTTTGATGTATCATATGGAATTTCATGTTTGTTTGTTAAATGTACACAAAACCATACTATAAGCATTTATAAAATTATTTTCCTTTCAAATCAGTCTTTACTAAAGCTTTTTGTTCTGATTTTTAATGTTGTCTCGATATTTCTCTATACTTCTAAATTCTTATATATATATCAATCCTTCCCACTTTTCTTATTTTTCCAATGCCAATACATTGAACTGGGCAGAAATATAGTAGTGCAAGAGCCGAAAACTCATGAGAGAAAACGTCAAGAGTGAGAAAATAATTTTGAAAATGAAGTTTTCTGGTACTCGAGCTATATTATTTTATTTGTTTTGAAAATTACTCGTGCTGTTGAAAAATATAATAAAAAGAGAGGTGCAACTTATGAACATAAGCAATTTACTGAATGACGTAAAATTTATTCTACTTGATTTATAGTTATTCAGACTTAAAGAAAACATTTTTCATTTAAAGTTAATAAGGTTGTTGAAAAATAATTTATACAAAAATTACTTATAAACATGTATTATTTTGTGTACCGAATTTATAGTTCTGTTTGTTTTATTGACAATTCACAAAGAATCACCTCATTTATACTATTGATAAAATAAACCTATATGAGTTTTTTTAGAAACAAAAACATATATGAATTTGTATTTCTTATCTTTATTTTTAATATTTTTGCTTTCAAATTAATTTTAATTGATATTCAAACACAAAAAAATAGAAAAGATCTCCTTAAGTACTATAGGAATAGCTCAATGGTTAAAACCGACACGTATGACCTCTCTATGAAAGATTGTGAGCTCTGCTCTTTAAGTCGAGTGAAATTTAGCAAAATAGAGTTCTAAGAGTATAGTTATCTTCTATTATCCAGCAGTATAGTTCAATTAAAATTACACATATCATCCCTCAACTATACATCTTTTAGTCCTAGTTACCCTCAACTACTGAAACTAACACATACCACCTCTGAACTATGTCAAACTTTTTTCCATCCAAAATTTTCGTTAAAGTTAACGGAATATTCCAATATTCTGTTAACTTTAACAGAAATTTTGAAAATTTCGTTAACTTTAACGGAATTTTGGATTGAAAAAAGTTTGACATAGTTCAAGATGGGTATGTGTTAGTTTCAATAATTGAAGGTAACCAAGATTAAAAAATGTATAGTTAAGAAGTGATTTATGTAATTATTCTTTAATTAGAAGGGCAAAGAAAATTTTAAAACATAAAATAAAAATGGACTAAATATAGATTCCAGACAAAGACAAAACATCATTACATACATTATTATTAATTTTCATCATAACTCAGACAGAATCAAGTTATAAACCATTTTCAAATAACATTCAGTACCACCAAATCACGAGATCCTTTATTATTTGATTTGGTTCCTAATCTCCAATCACGAAGACGAAGAACAAAATCATCCATAGCCTTAACCGACGACCCATCCTCTTTCACCGCACTCCTTATCTTCTCTCGCAGCTCACCGGCCTTCCTCTTCATCTCCGCTCCCACTCCCTCTCCCTCCATCACCATCACCATCTCCACCACCTTCCTCACCTCCTCCCCTCTAATTT
>JAYMSZ010000251.1:0-23093 GCA_036897665.1 Pelargonium citronellum
CATGGTAAGATTCCCCGATTTTTATTATCAAGATATATGAAGCTAACAATGAAGACATTAACGGCAGGAAACTACCCCACTAATAGGATAAACTTTATCCCTGTATTTCATTACAGAATAGGAAACAGAATAAGGGAAGACAATAGAAATTAAAATATACCTTAGATTGTAAGTAAACTTATTAAGAATGCCCCACATATTCTTATAAATGGAGCTCCTCTTATGTCAAGAGGGCTTCTTGGAACCGAGTTTATTTAAGAAACCCTCTTTATTAATTTTAACAATTTTTTGGCAAACAATTGGAGTATTGCTTTCTCTTTCTACTGTTATCGATAAAGGTCCCGTCTAAGAAATATATGACGAGTGCCCTTTTAATAACTTTTATCGCGTTTGCGCAAGGGTTTGGTTAATAAAGAGAAATCCAGTACCCTTTTTATAGGGTAATTAGTAATGCTCTGCTGGCAAAAGTCTTTATTGCCTCAGTGGGTAAGTTTTTTATAAAGAAGCTGTCTTTTAGTTAAAAACTTTAGAAAATGCTATTTAGATACAGGCTCACTTGAGATTCTATATCTAATGTATAGATATTCCGAAAAGGTGCTTTATTAAAGGGTCTACCGGTAATTTGGTGTGAAAGTAGATGGTTACAAGATTCACCCAGGAACGAGCCTTCTAAAACGAATTTTTAAAGAATTAAAAGAGAGACTTGGCAGCCTCCACTATACATCTACACTATTCAAATACTTGAAATTAAAGAGTAAAGATTTATAAGTTATCCATTAAGAGTATAGGATCAGACTAGTATCAACTTGGTTTAAAGTTTAGCATACCGGTTAAGGTTTCTAAATCTCTTTGCACCTTTTACAGAATAAAGTAATTCCTTAAGTCCCGGGTTTTGATAATAAAGCGTCCCAAACAATAACATAAGCTTGTAGTTCTCAGCTATTAGCTATTACTCTAAAGGGACCCCAGATATCATGAGAGCTAACAAGTACAAAATTTTCGTAACCTTCTTTTAAGGGTTTTCGGGTATCTGGATTTGAACCTTGACATTTCTATTAAAATTACTTTGATACAATATAAGGACAATTGTCCAAGAGTTTTTCTTAAGATTCTGACTTTCAAATAGGAAGAGTCAATTTTTTATATAAGTGATTCTAAGACTGCTTTCTGGTAATAACTTTATTAAAGACAGGATATCTTTGAGAGGCTTTGTAATAGGGGGAGATAGAGAAAACTTAGGGATTTCCCTAACTAATATAGGGTCTCAATCACTTTAAAATAAGTCTATGTCTATCTATTTTGACTTTTAAGGCAAAGACTTTCAAAGGACTCAGGATAATGGAACTTAGATTCATTAGAACAGTGCCATAGTTCTTATCTGGAATAGTGTTTAAAACACGAGTTTAGGGGTCCTCCTAGGTGTTGAGTTTAGAATAGAATTAGAAGCCCTTTTCTAGCAAAGAGACTTTGTTGAGAGTATCACTTAGATGTTAAACAATCGTTTATTCTTCCTAGTTTTTCTAGTTTTAGCAGGGATCTTAGAATTCTAGCGCTCTTAATATTTTGTTAATGTTTTTCTAATTATCGATTATGATGCTATTATATGGGAATTTATACCTCCTATACTTCTGACGAAACTTAATTAAAAGGGAAGAAACTGTACTGGCTCTTGAACTCTAGTAAGAAAAAGCAGTAACAGCGGGCGTTCCACTTTTATTAAAAATACTGTGAGATAGCACAAAATCCGAGAGACTATAGGCTCAATTGATAGAGGAGTTGTTCTTACAATATAGTATCGACTTATTCAAAATACTTTAGTTTGAGTGTTAGGGGTTTAGTAAATACGATAATAATAATAGAATACTGACTCCCTATTACTGAAGTGTAGTTCTTGTTCTAAAGTACTAAAAATTAAAAAATATAGATAGAAATCCTCTTTCAAGTAGTATATCCTATCAGGACTTATATACATTTAGTTTTTGTTTAAATATTATATTCATTTTGTACTTGGAGGTAGCTAAGACAGTCCCAATCCTTAATATAAAGTGCTTCTAATGACGAATTGACTTAATGCTTGGAATCCTTATTCCTTTTTAATAGTAAGAAAACAGAGACTACATAAATTCTAATAAGGGGTATCACTAAATCTTTCAGAAGAAAAGATAAAGCCCCTTTATACTTGTATAAAGATATAATATTAACTTAATAAGACTTAATAAGTTTGGTTAAGTTTTCAATTTCCGGGGAATTGCTAAAATATTTTAGTCATAGAGAATCATAGATAAGAAGTCTTACTACATCGACTTTAGTTGCATTGCCATGACCATAGAGTTTAAGTATTCAGTCTTTCATTACCGCGATAGTAGTTTGCTAGGATTATCGAAAAGGGTTGCCTTAACTCATCATTGAAATTCTCAAAGTACTCTAGAGGCAGTCTAAGGAAACAAAAACTTAAATTTAGACTGGTATAAAACTGCTATTTCAAAGGCTAGCTAGGTACTGTGGGCTGCAAAACTTTACAAAAGGGGCTCTCAAAAAACACCCTTTTGAATGAAACAAGCAAGGTCCTATCTGTTTTAAATAAGTAAAGTAATGAATTTTCGAAGCATTCACTATAAAAAAATTTCTTGAGGGAAACTGGATTTAAGCTGACTTTTTAATCTCGAATCCTTTATAACTCTGCTTTAAGCATACCTCGTTAGAGGATCTCTTAGTAGATCTACAAATCTATTTAAAAGAATTAGAGCCCACTTTACTACATAGGATAATTATAATATAAAGAATTAAGGGCAGAAATTCTGTAATCAAAAAGTCAAAACCCTCTAAAATTGTTGCAGTGTAAAGTAACATCCAACCAAGGCGAATAGCAAGATTAAAATCCAGTGACAATTTTTTCGAGTAATATGTTTTTCGGCAGACCCCTAAAAGTATATCATTTTTTTAATAGCAGCCTAAAGCTACCAGCAATTGCCGCCCAAGAGGGTACTCGTGATATATCAATTATAGGGTAAGGTTCCAGGTTATCAGTCACTCATAAGAAATTGAAAGAAGAAGTTTTGCCTTTATATAATTACAAAGAATAGTTCGTAGTTATAACTAGAGTTTTCCTTTCATTAGTTATAAAGAATCCTTTGATAGAAAAGTTACGTTTGGATCCAGTGTATAAGTGCTTTACCTTTTTTCATCTAAAAAAAGAAGTTAAGGGGATGTGTCCTAGTCCATTTGGGTATAATAAGAATTGGGTCATATAAGGCTTTCTCCTATGCTTACTGTAGAAATACCTCTCGTACTTGACTAGAAAATATTAGTAAAAACTCCACGAACTTAGGAGCTTCACAGGGGTGGCCCTAAAGGGACTTAAGGTAATTCTGCGTTATATAAAATTTGAATTACTAAGTTTTTTTCTAATCTCTCAGGGTTACGATCAATTTGTTTGGTTTGGAAAAATGACTCTTTAATTAATTAATAGTTATATTAACCAAAAGGACTTACAAGGCCTTTAGTATATATTACCTTAACTTGTAAATTACTATCTATATTGAGTTTGCTCCTTCGGGTATTATAAAATAGAGTTCTTGATACTATAAAAACTATGCTTTGCCTCAGCTCCCATATCATATTGAAACGCTTCGTTAACGACATAACACAATTAGAGCTCCTCACAGACTTTGTTTATTTCCTAGACTGAAGGTAAAACTCGTAACAAAGTGGCAATTGTATGGCTGTCAATTCTCTTAATCTCCTAGCCCCCTTTTGTAAGATTCTCGAAGTCAAAGAAGAGCGAAAACTCAAGAAATTAAATTCTACGAATTCCCTTTTTTGTGGGAGCTTCTTATATTCCTATACTACTTCAACAACCCTTATAACAAAACAGATAAGTTATGGATTACTTTAAAGTATCAAATACATATACAAGTTTTACTACAACTATAACCGGGATACCCTAATTTTAAAGGAGATCCACAAGAAAATGTCTAAGCCTTTTGGTTTGTTATGACACCTATTCCGTACTTTGCCAGTTTAGTAAAGAAGAGCCAAGGCATGCCCGTGTGTTTGAATATTTATAAACTTGTAATTTAGTAGTACCCGGAAAAACAAGGAGTATCGAGAGTAAAGCTTTAAAGAAGTGCTTCGTTATTTGGCGATGCAGTACCCCCAATCTACCGATGAGTAGGGGCGCTCAGAAAGAAATTGTTCAAGCTTATGGAGTATCCTTGCATTGCGTTCTGTGAACATATGTAGTCAAACAACTTAAAAATTCCTTAGATTCTTTATACTTATACAAAGAGAGTCCTCTTTATGCTCCCCAGTTTCCCTCTGCTCCAAGGAATTGGGTAACCAAGGGTTAAGAGCAATGTCAATTATTATTCCTACGTGGAGGGCTTTTAGGATACACTCAACTGCGAAGGTTGTATAGGGCCTAGTGAGCTTAAGAACGAAGCAAAACAAAAAGGCTTCTTGCATTGAATTCTTTAGAATACGCTTAGTATTAGTACTTTTATAAGGGTTACACATTATATACAAAAGAAAAGCTTTGAGGTGAACAAGGAAACTCTTTTTAGCTTGTTAAAATTGGCAGTAGATTCAAAAAGCAGTATCCAAAACTCCAGCTAAGCCTCGCATGGGGCAAAACGCGGACAGAAAAAAATATCCCGAATTTTATAAATTGACATTCTTTATCTAATTTTAGGTTAGGTATAATAAAGCACTATTTAAAGTTCTATACTCTTCAATAAACTTTACGTTAAGAGCTTCCTAGAGCCCAATATTACCCACCGTGTATAGAAGGGCGACTTCCCTAAAGGTTAGTTATAGAGCAAAAAGGACATAATTTGAGTATAAACTTATATAACTCCTAGAAGGAAACCCGCCGACCTTCATTTTGGATTCAAGTTCCTGAGATAGTTAAAAAGCTTCTTTCTTAGTCAAAGGCATAGATTCTATTTGGTAAAAAGACGACTGGATTAGTTGATAAATGCAAAGGAAAACCCTACATTATAGTAAGAGTTATAGAAAGAAACTTAAAAAAAAATATGAAATGGAAGATTCAGAAGGTATTTTTTTTTTATTAGAGACTCTTGTATACAGACTAAATAGAAGTCTAGACTTTTACCTACAATGTACCCTATATAAACTTCAGGGTTTGACCGGCGAGGGGAAGTTTTCTATTCTAGCAAGAAGTTCCTAATAAATATTACTAAAAGTAAACTACATATGAAGTATAGAGCTATAACCTTATGGAGAATATTTTAATTAATAAAGCATCTTTAGTGGGCTAGTCTTAGGAAATACGGGTCCTATAACGGGGTCGAGTTAGAAGATTACTTTTTATTTTCATAAAATAGTAATTTTTGTATAAGCAGCAGGTATTGATTTTAATTATCAAATATTTACTAGGGCCCTAAATATGAGTCCATTTGAACCTGTGTTCCTCAGTTCGATTTGAGTGTGCTTTGCTCTCAAAACGGTTGGGTGCAGTCAAGCAATAATTTTCTTTACGTTAAGTAAGGATTGATCATGTACTATAAGTGAAGTGATTTTATTAACTACGTAATAGCTACTTGTGTGAATAAAAGAAAGGGGTTCACGTAAGATTTAGGACCTTGAACCTATGAAATCTAGTAGGCAGGGCTATCTACCACTTGGATTTTAGGGAAAAAAAGAATACTGACTAAATGAATGGGGAGCCTTAAACGGATAGATAGATTCAAAATGATCATGAAGTTTATAAGTTTTTACATTTATAAAAACCTAAAGAAGGAAGCTTTAATTACCTTGTGGTTTACTGAGTAGTTAAAGAATATACTCGTGTAACCCGGTACTGCTGTACTTTGCGCTATTATTACTTAGTTATATTTTTATAATAACCTATTTCGGGGGTATCAAATATAAGAAATTAAGCAACGCTGACCTAGAGTGTACCTTTATAGTTGTAAGGAGCCAGCAGCAACTCTAGTAATAAGTGATTTAAGACAAAAATTTGACTTTTTTGTTATCCTATAGGTTCTGCTAGAATATAAAAAACTTTACCTTACAATGAACTAATAAAATTTAGAGATAAGAGAAATAGCTGATACTAAAAGTTACAATATGAGGATCGACAAGAAAACTTACTAAAAAAAGATACTCGACGAATAAAGAGGAACGGGAATCTTGCTTCAGCTTCTCGCCCATGCTACCCCTTTAACTAACAAATATAGGCATTGAGTCTATAGAACAAAATAAAAATTGTTTAAGAAACAAGTTGCAGCTAATTATAATTAGTAAGTGCATATATCATGCCATGAATTTTGAATTCTCTGAAAAAGGAATCTCCAAGCACAGTCCTACCATAGAAAACTCTTGTGAATAAGGGGTCCCCATATTATTTACAACAGTAAACTACCGTCTTGTATGGGGTTGTATCCCTTCTACATCTAGTATCGTGGCGCTTGTCTTTTGTAGCCTTTGATTCAAATAAAAGAGAAGTCATTCCCCGAATCCTACAGGAAGATCTTTACAATAGTTTGGATGTGGTACACTTCCGACTTTGCTACAGTAGAAAGTATGAATACTCTATTTCCGATATTCTTTTCTCTCTTATTTCGTTTAGCAGTAGATAATTATTTTCGTGTATTTTTTAGGAATAAAGGCACTAAATTTCTTACATTTAGATCCCCTTTGAGGACCACCACAGATTAAGTTAAGCTCTTTGAGAAAATGTTTAAACAAGCTTGTATTTAATAAGTAGAATTTATTACCTTTCACTTTTAAAAAGTAATCCAGCTTAAAGTGATAGTTGCAATTTCAGTAACATAGATTCCGGCCCTTGTGACTCTAACAGGGCATAACTGCTTAAAAAAAAGGGTGCGTTTTAATTTAAGTTCATTTTTATTAAGTTTGTCAGTATTTGAGCCTCTGGTATTCCTGGGTTTGACAGAACGACTTACCTAGTAGCACAATGACAAGCAATGAACACTAAGGGTAATAGTAGTAACAACAAAGACAGGAGGGAATCCCTTCCTTTTCAAGTAAGACTATAACTATAATACATTCTAGGAATACTAATACAATAGCTACAAGAACTCCAACCGCTAGTTACAACGAGTACCCGGCTGTAAATAAGAATCCTAGAGAAAAGAGATTGCCTAAAAATCTACTTGTTTTTTTCTTGACCTGAAAGCAGGACATAACAAAAAAGGAACCCGTCTCAATAGAACTTTAGAAAAGGCTCTCATAAAAACAACCTCACTTATAAACAAAACTCTTTTAAAATGAGTCTGGATTCTCCGCTAAGACAAACGGAAGAAGAACCCGCTCTCTTTTATTCCAAGGAAATACTATCCTGAAACTGCCAAGTTTTGTAGCATTATATATAAACCAGTACCCGTGTAATATAAACTGAGGAGCCCCTCAGTAAAAAAAAAGTATTCCTATTGAATGTAAAGACCTGTTCAATCGCATGTGCTAAGTTGTACAAATCTTATATAATCAATATTTAGTTTATTCCTCTTGTAGTATTCTTTGGCATAAGAATTACCCTTGTAAATCCAGTTATTCTTTAAAAGTTCGGAAAAGTAATATTGAAAAAGTCGTGTAGTAATGGGTTTCTATTTTTGGAAATATAAACCAGTCTATTAGAAACAGAGTGCCTTATCTGTAGAATTCCACGTCGTTAGGTAAAGAGCTCTTTTCCAGAATTGGGGCTAGGTTATGATCGAGAGTACAAATATGAAAGCAGTAACAACTTAATTGTATAAAAAACAATAGGGGATACTTAACTTCATAGGATTCCTTGATTGACTTCACAAACATCGTATTAGCGCTTCTAGTGGGTCTCCTTCTATACTATTCCTTTTAAACTAGTTAGAAAAACCCTTACTTTACAGAATTACTATCGCAAAAACTGGATATCTTGTACTAATTATGACATGGAAGTAGCTCCTAGTAAATCCCATCTTTTTTTAAGTATAAAAAAGAATCCCAGAAGTGTAAACCCATCCAGCCAAAAAAGGAGGGCTCTACGCTGCGTATTTAAACTCAAAACAACTCAAGCTAATTCTGAGCGCTTTTATACCAACTCCTTTGTCAATAAGAAACAAGAAATCCCTACAATATCCTTAGCAAAGCGGAGGGCTTCCTTTACTTTGCCTATAAAAAGGAGATTCTGAACAAA
Source organism: Pelargonium citronellum (assembly GCA_036897665.1). Classification (NCBI taxonomy): domain Eukaryota; kingdom Viridiplantae; phylum Streptophyta; class Magnoliopsida; order Geraniales; family Geraniaceae; genus Pelargonium; species Pelargonium citronellum. Next base: position 8,156 of record JAYMSZ010000251.1, read on the forward strand.
AAGGGGGTACTTTAACTACTTACGATTCTATTTACATTTTGAGACACCCTCGAAAACCCTGCTTTTAATTAAGTGTAATACCTTAAACTTTGTAGGGTAGAGTGCGCTAATTAACCCCTCAAGCCCTGTAAAATCCTTGTGAAATAAATCCTGTGAGTTATCCGGCTTAGTATCCTATTATATAAATAATTCCGAGTATTCCTCTAAGCAAAAGAACAGGTTGTACACACTCAATAGCTCTATATTTTATTCTGCCCCTAAAAATGCGTAAGTATTCCATCCTAAATATAAAGAAACTCGGGATTTCCTTTCTTTTCTCAAGAGAGGGACTTAGCTTAAGTAATAAAGGGAGGGGTTTCACTAGATAGACTTAGCTAAAATGTACTTTGTCGGGGTAGGAATTCTTAATATGAAAAAATTATGTAAGAAATGGTTTTAGGGGCTTTTATGTTATATCTTTTCCATTGGAAAGGGGTCCTGTCTCTAATAATAGAATAGACCTATCCCAGAATTGCCTTTGACAAGGGATGAAGCAGGAAAGTATATGATATCGGGGTATTTCCCTTTATTAGTTTGATTGTGTTATTTATATAGAATCTAAGTCTTTAAAACCTTTGAAGCTACAAAGAAGTATGTTCCTTATAGCTAGAGTCTTTCCTCTTTCTAGAGTAAGATGTATGTATTACGAACAACTAGTAACCCTACTGTTTCCGAGGAAATCTATAACGTGTAACTTGCACTTAGAAAAACCTCTTTTGCTTTCTGAGACTAGCTGCAGAATTATCCTTTGGTATACTAGTTAGTATATAAATCTTGTTTGTTCTTATATTCATTCTTGTATTGTTAATACATTTGAGCTGCAGTCTATATAACTAAGAGATTTTTGAAACAAAAAAATGTATGCCCTTGCCAACGAGTTGACTCATTAAAAGATTCTCGTATAAATTGCTAAAATAAAGAAAAGGTTTGTATTTGAAAAGAAATTAAGGATTTGATCCAGCACAGGAGCTCTCCTATATTTAAAGGTTTTCTTTAGCGAGCTGCTTTGTAACTTCTATATTTTTTGACTCGCCCACCCTATATTGGTATTTCAATTTTAAAGGGAACCCGTTTAAATATATATATTGGCTGGTGTATTCAAAGCAATTGTGGAAAGGAGTCCAGTGTCTCGTAAAAACTCAGGCAGGTATAATAAAGGACTGAAAATCCTTGTGTCCGTAGTTCGAAAAGAGCCTGTTTCGGGCTATCACCCATATACATTCTAAAGATTAACGACTTCGCTATATATATGAAAAGCGCTGAGTATTAGTGCTAGTAGTCTCGACGGAAGGGTAAAAGGACTGCGTGTTATTGGTTTAGGTTCATATTCAAGTCTTTATTTCCATTGCGTTTACTATTATACCACAACTACTCGACGAGTTGCTCTAAATTATTTTCTTATTATATATAGAGGAAACTCAGAGTTAAGAGGTGCTGAATCAAATATCTATGGCACGCAGAATATTTATTGAGATATTGATATTATATATCCAGAAGATATTTTTTTTAATATTTCAACTAGTAAGTTCTAAAAGGGATACAGTGGCATTCTTTTGCTTGTTTGTGCAGTTGCTTCTTAAGGAACACCCGCCCTTTAAAATATTGAAAATGCCAGGTAATGTAAATGTAGAGGAGACCTTTAGTGCTATTACTGATTTAGCTATATTTTATCTAAGTTCTAATTAATTAGCCATTCAACCGAAAAAACATAGGTTCGAATCGTGTTATCTTAGCAATATACTCCTCGATAATAATCCCGCTTTATTTGTACACCAGCTATTTGAATCACAACTAAGACTTAGTCTGGTGGCTATTCAGATTCAGTCCTTTCTCTACGCTTACTTATGGCAAGACAATTTAGTTTAGATAGAACAAATTCAGGCACTCACTAAAGGCTTCTATTATGATCGCTAAGAACACTCTGACTTTGACTGGTAACAGGTATTTCTGATAAAAAATTATTAATAAAGTGCGATAGGTCGTTTTCGGGAAGTATGTATTGAACAATCAGCACAATCTAATCTCCGTGTGGTTAGTACGAAGAGTCAATTAAGTTGTAAATAATCTAGGATCTCTTATTTCTTTTTCTGAATTTCTTGTACATGAACATTACTGTAATGCGACTTGAACCGACGCTGGTTATGCTATAACTTGATTTAACAAAAGAAACTCAAGAATAAAAGATATACTTTTTATAACAGAATACTACTAAATTATACTAAAAGTTGATTTATTGCTTAACAGTGAATTACCCTCAAAATGTCTGGGTAGTTACAGCATTGCATCAGCGAACCCCCTTTTTTAAACCCGAATACATAAATTAAATTAGGACTTTTACTTTTAGGGTTCCCATCATTTGCTAATTTAATAGAGTAAGCTTTTTTCTTTTTTTAATTGAAAACAGGTGTAGTAAATATACTAAAAAAGCTCTTTCTATTATAGAGAAAGCTTAAGAATCGAGGGAATTTTTAGAATATGGAACCTTATACGCATGTGCGGGAACCTGGATACTTATTATGGATTCACGGTAGCTAACTCCCCTTAGATACACAAAACCCTTTTTAGGCTAAACTAGCTTTGATATGGTATAAGCCGCTGAAGTGAAACGGTAACCCCTTCTTTAAGTTTTAGGTGACAAGTTTTATAGCTTATTTGACTGAGGACCCTATCTTTTATCTTTTGCGAGTTCCTTCAATTGCTTGAAATAGGACACATAGCTTCCTTTGGCAAAACTGCGAGGGGACCCTTTATAAGAGTATAACCTTGTATTATATAAAGTGCTTGCTAACGGCATTCCTGTAGGTAGGAAAGAGTATTAGGCTTACAATTAATGGGAATATTCTTAACTTTCTGCGGAGCTTTACTATGAAGTGAGAGGAGTTGTTTAAATTTAACTGAGTGTAGAATAAAAAAGTCAACAGAGTCCTTTTTGACATTCGATTTAATCCAGGAATCTTATACTTGTTATCATTTATTACTTCTGGGTAGTTCTTTCTTTGCCCTAGGTTCTCTCTATCATATTTAGGGATCCTACATATTATATCTTAAAAGGAATCAGATAATTACTTGAACAAAGTACGACACTACAAGCTTGCTACCTGTCCAAACAAAGACCAATTCCGAAAATCTTTTTCTTAATTTGAAGGGAATGCTAAGAACCTTATACTTCAGAATTTTAAGGCATACCTCAGAAAGAAACATGAGGAGTTTGTCCCTTGGATATCGCAAACGTTATATAGAATCTTATTAGTAACTTGCTATCTAAGCGAGACTCCGCGAAGGCCTTTATTATCATTATCTGAGTGCTCAATTTTTAGGGTTTACTATACTTGTAAGTGAGTTACATAATAGTGGCTAAATTTAATAACATTCATACGCCAAACTTAACTTCCTTTATTCGCAAGGTATCTAAGGGCTATACTCCCTATAAGGGAAGTTTTTAGTGTTAGGACTCCAGGGGGCAGAGGTTTCTATACAAAAGTTTTTGTTATAGTTTTTGCTTTCATTTTATATGGATTCCCTTCAGTCTTGGGAGTCTAAAGTAATCTAGTGTTATTAATTCGATGAAACAAAGAGAAAGCACGAAGAAACTTACTTAAAGTAAGAAGGGCTGGGTCCCCCAGACTAAATAAGTAACCTTTCTCCAACAGCTAACTTTCCTGTGCTCACCGCTTATTATGAGCGGGAAGGTAAGGGAGAATACTGAAATAAGCTCTTAAAAAGGGGTTTCGTTGATCAACAAGAGGGCGGGGCAAGTTTTAAGAAGAGCTTTTTTTTAGTTAATTTAATAAAAGTACACAAGAAGGTCTGGTAAAAATAAAAGATGCATATTAATTCGAGAATCTAAAAATTCTAGAGTAAGGCTTACTAAGCTTTACTTAATTTGGATTTTGGAAACTTATATTAATGCCTTAAGCTCATAAACTTTTTATTTCGGGGATGTTCACTGCTAATTTGTCCTAAATTTTTACGAAACCGGCATCCATTTAGAAAACAGTTATGTAAAAAGGGGCCTTACCTAGGGAAAGGAAATGCTCCATCCGTGAAAAAGCGTGTTTTCCTGCTTGCTTACTATTCCCATAAACAAAAGAAAGTTTTCTCATATGAGATCCGGGTTAACAAGTTAATATAAGAGTACCCCGCGTATGTGGCAGCTGAAGGGTGTTCCCAATGCGTTATTTTTCACTTGTTGTATTGAAGACCAAGACGGGTAAAATTTATTGGTTCACCCTGCATTAGAAAGGTATTATAGATAAGGTTTACTAGGTATATTCGCAATACCTAACATAAGAGGTACCTTTATTCATCTATAAGATTACCAGAGTCACTTCAAGCGGAAAAACTACAGCTTAGTTACTTATCAAGGACAACTACAACGGGTCAGAGCAGTTTACTGTGTTGAGACCTACTAGCTCTTCGCAAAGAGTAACTTTATATTGAAAACCCGGTAAAGATATAATACTTGACGCAACTAAGGGTACCGTTACAAAAGAGAGAGGCCCCTTTTAGTATTCATTTTTAAAGGGTTGCCTAAAAAGGATGCATAACCTACTTTCATAAGGTCCTAAACGAGCTGCTCTTACTAAATATTTAAAATTAAGCTGGGAATCTCTCTAATAACCTTGACTATTTCAGTAAGTAGTAATATCTCAAAATCTCAAGCAGTTTTAGGAAATAAATTCCAAAATTAACGATACACTTGCAATATAAATCCTTATAATCTTTATTAGGAGATTTAATTTATAATAAGAAGTCCAGCCGAGCTCTCTAAGTTTACTTTGCTTACAAAAGCGGGTATTCCTTAACTTCCTTATTAAAGACCCCCTCTAAACGAGCCTCCTATTATGCTTTTAAGGGTTCGCTATAATTAATCAAAGCGCTTATAGCATTAAAGCAAGGGTTCAAACCCATAAAATAAAACAAATATGTTAAATAAAATATGAGCAGGATTCTTCTTTACAAAAAGGGGGACCTTTCTAACAGAGTTTTACATGGATATTGAGTATTAGTAAGTAGAGTCTTATTACTAATCCCTTCATTAGCCTTTCTAATAAACCTAAAAAGAAAGGGGATGAGCTAAACTTTACAGAAGAGGTAGAGGGGCATTTAAACTACACTTTTTAATCCAGTAAACAATACCATAAGGGGCCCTTATTCTTCCTAATTCAAAGAAAAAAGTTTAGGGACACCTATTAGACCGTACTCAAAAAGCAATCTATAACTACCCAATATTATACTCCCAAGTAATTAAAAGTAGGCAGCAATCAGTAACTCGTTAAATGCCCTTATTTATGCTCTAGTGTAAATAGTTTTAAGACAAAGGATTTGATACACCACGATTTTCTCTAATTTAGCTTCTACTTGAGTGCGGTTACTCTTACTTTTCCCAGGCCCTATAAAATCTGATATTTGTTATCCCTTTTCTATTTATATAATAAAGGTATCAGGACTCTATAACTACAGAGGGTTGTATTGAAAAGACAGAGTGTAGGAACGCATTCCAGTGAATAATACGTTACAATCCTCATGTACAAATTGACGGGATATCTTATTTCGAAAAAACTGCAAATCAAAGATCAATAAACTCGATATGCGTGTTTATATTTGTATAAAACCCCACAATTAGAGCTTCTATACGAAAACAATCAGAAAGGGCAATTCTTAGAAGCTGGCAGATAGGCATAGTTTTTAATCCCTACAATTCAGTTTGTATAAACTTGATTCAAAAAGCAAGCTACCTCTGTTTAACCGCAGCTATCTTGTATTTTTTCTTAGTACTATGAGAGGGGTCTCCTTGTTAAGATATCTTTTACACCTAAGGCCTGCCTAATAAAATACCGGGCCCTACCCTATAAAAAGCTCAATGTATTTTTTAAAGCTGGCCTATACTTTTCAGCAATCGCACTTCACTAACGGGAGCGCTTTTAGTACATTCTCAGTCAGATAACTTATTTTTTCTTGTCTACGCTAATTGGAATTTAGGAAAAACCTATATGGATCCCTAGGCACAACTCGATGAACAAATTATAGTGTAAAACGGGGGGATACCCTAAAAGTCTATCGCCTAAGCTAAGATGCGAAAAATCTTGGCATCCATAAAAAGAGATTTCTGTTTTACTTACTAAAACTCCAATCCCTTTTGGATTTTGTGGTTAAACACTTTTCTTGGTATTTCAAGAGCCCTTTAGTGCCTTTCATTATGATGGCAGAATTGGAATCATATATATAATGCTTTTAACTACATTGACTTCCTGTCTTGTGCATGGTACTCCTATGTTGGTGCTGTATTTTCCATCTATAGCAAATTGAATACATGCTTTATACGTATAGAGCTGTATAAGTAAAGTGAATAATTTATAATTATTATAGCTGCCTCCTCCCGTCAAGGGAAGGGGTAGAGTGTTTTACTAAAATAAACAAAATAACGAGAAACCTCTTTCAAAAAAGTGAGCGAGTCCCTTAGATATTTTCTAAGATTTCGTATCCATCTTTTACAAATTTCTACAAGCAACCCCTAGTCACGTAGACCCACGACCTTTCTTCAAATTCCTGCATTTGGTTACAAGGAAACCTAATTCCTTGAAGAACTCTTAAGAACTATACCCCTAACTTAATATCCAGAACAAGCAACGTAGGTTTTTAACAATATCGAAGTCAATTTTCCTGAGTATACGATCTAATAAAGAATGGAATTCCTAAAGGTAAGAAATTCTACAGTATCTGTTGCAACTTATGAGCTTTATCCTCTCTTAGTAGAATAATTTTCGTTGACAGAAAATGAATACCCCTCAAACAATTAAACTCAACAATTGCATTATATTACGCCCTCGCTCTAATTGAAAATTGAATTCTAAGCTAAAAGGAAATCTTGAGTAGTTATTTCCCTTGTTATAAAGCTTTGGTCTTTAGGAATAAGGCAGTTAGAAGTAGAAATAATACTAAGGAAAGTCCTGGTGTGTTAAATAAAATTTTCAAACCTAGTGAAAGTGGACTTCATCCAGATTGCTCCGTTGAAAAACCTTTAGAGGAAAAAAGATTAGTACGCCGTCGACTAAAGCTAAATTAAAGGTAAACTGGACTTTTTTATAAGAGAATCTATCTTACCTTAGCTAATACTATTAAAACCCTTGTTTTTTGCACTCCCTATATAGATAGTAGGAATTCCGGGTTATTATCTATAAGATCCTCGACCAAAATACCGAAAAGCAAGGATTTAGACTTTATAAGTATTAAGAAAACTGGTTCTCATTACTCCTAAAATGCTAGGCTTTCAATCCTTTGAAAAAAAGAATTCCTCTCCTTTGTCATTTAGCTACACCAACTCTCTTTTTTGTGAAAATTACATATTTTATTTTAAAAGTTATATCGATATATTAAAATTTTTCTTTTTTATATTAGTATTTAGTTTTCTTACTTCTACTCCTATTAAAAGAAACAAGAACAAGTAAGCCTTTCTAAGCAAAGGAAACCTTTAATCTTTCTCAAGTAAATGCTTCTATCTAATAGGGTATACTTTTAAAGGCTACTGAAACTAGAGGTTAAAGCTTGTCTTTTGTTACACCTTATTAGTTAATATTCCTCAAACTCCGATTGCCAATTAGTTAACAAACTTCAGTTAGTATATATACTTTAACAGAATTTATGTCCTATTTAGTCCCTTAATTTCAAGGAATTTCTATAACCTTAGTCTTTTAAAAAAGAAATTATAATTGAATAATAGTACTAATATAGAGTCAATACTTCTAAGGAAGCCTGTTTACAAGCAGACCTCCTCTATTTAAGGGCAGTTACTTATTTACCATCTTTCATTTCCTCTATTATTTATTCAAATAACCCACTTGTACAAATTCCACAGTTTACCGCGATTTAGTGCGTTTAGGGAATTAGTCAAGCTAGAAATAACCTCGTACTCGTTTACCATATTATACTAATCATAAATTAGATGTTTTGGAGTCCCAGTTTTATTATAAATTAATAACAACTACCCAGAAAACTTCAACTTCGATAGACTCAAAGTTTAACTTTAGAAAAAGAATACCCTAGGAAAACCCTAGCAGCCCTGTCCCGGGATAACGTAATTTTTTGCTAAAAAAAGTACTGCTTACACAAGCCCGTGCGATCGTAAAACCATTTCACTTTATTATAGCTCTCAATTATTCCTTACTTATTCGAATTAAAGACTTAGCGTACTTAACGAAATTAATACAAAGCCGAAAGGTGTACCAACAATAGGAAAAAGGAGGTTGTAGCTAGAGTTTGTGTGGCTTTCAAAATTCCTTCTCAACGATAGTAAAGAATTTTGTATGTCCTAAAAAGTAAGCAAAGGAAAATGAGTAGATATAAACCCATTTTCAGGCTTAATTCCGCAATTTAATATATGTTTTGCGATCTTAGCTAATCCTACTTCAAGTTCTATTTGTTAGTACTTTTCTAGCGATGCTCTATAAATTACTGAAGGATATCGAAGGTTCATGCCAAGGGAATCCATATATCAGCAACCTTGTTGAGAAACTTATAATATTACAGACTCGAGTACTACACAATGCCAAAATTGCTTTCTATCCGTAACTCTTTGATTTATACACACACACTGTTTTAGTTTACTTCAAAAGGATAACATAACACCTTTAGTAATATATATCAAAAGAATCCAAGCTGTTTGTACTTTGCAGGATTAAAAAAGACTTGCGATTTCAACTTTCAAAAGAGGTTTTTGAACCAAAGGCTTCGCGGTTAAATGTAGAGTCCTTTACCAACTCAGTTATACTTCTTCAGAATACAGAGAGAGAAATGAGGATTCATATTATCTAAGTGCTTTTAGAAATCTAAGAACCATATATTACTATCGTTGTTAGCCCAATCTCAGAATTGTAGTTTTTTATTCACTCTACGCAAAAGTTTTTAACAAGCATAAATTCATAACAGGACCTACATAAAGCCTTTTGTTCCCAGTAGCTTTAGAAGTGCTTTTAGTAACACGAATTATTGACACAGTTCTAATTTAAAGAACGAAATTTAGATTTATGCCTTTGTTAAGTACAGTCTATAGAAAAACTTTTTGGAAACGAGAATTTCATTACACAACCAGCGAAAATATCCTGTAGGAATTTACTAACCTCATTAATTTAAAGAGAAACTTTTTCAAAAAATACGAAATTGCACAGAAACTTCTCGGCTAGAACTTTTTTATATCATTTTTTTCCTGGGCTCAGTTTAAAGGCACTTAGAGCTCAGTAACAACAGAGCCTTCTAATTGCAAAAGGAGCTCCACTGCGTTAATTAAGAGAAAATAATACCTAGTATTTAAATGTTTAAAATCACTTATATAGAACAATTCCCTCCTTCCTTACTAGTTATTACTGTGAACAAGGTCCTGAAGAATAAGGGGAAGCTCCTCCTTTCAAGGTCCTATGTAAAAAGTTACACCATGTACCAAGTTTTCCTCATTTCAACTCTTTTTTCCTTCTAAAAAGTAATTCCTTACTTAGAGTTTTTTATTATATATACCTAAGGACTTCGGAACAAATATCTTTGATTTTATATAGTAAAAACTTAAGCAAATTACGAAAACGCACAAACAAACATACAATAGGATGTGTTAACTCGTATTATAATGCACGAAAACACCCACAGAACCAGCTTTGAATAATGAGTAAATACACAACAAAAGTCCTTATCTTAACCCCAAATTGGCTTTTACTAACCAAACAAGGTTAACTAAAATTACTTTTAATAGAACGGGGGTCCCCCAATACCCTAGCAGCGGCCCGACTCGAAACTGTATTTCATGAAATTAATTTTGTGCTTTGTGTTAAGGGGGCCCTACTCCTTTAATCTTTATTACTAGGAAGTGCTAATCTTCTTAAGGAATTCATATAGTGAAAGACCCCGTTTTCGATAGTCTAATTCTACAGGCCAGATTTCAGAAAGAAACTCCTTTGTCCTCTAACAGTAAGGATAATTCAAGGGACCCCTTAGCACGCCTCTGCAAAGTATAAAGGGTCAAAAAAGCTAGTATCAACAAAACACTACCATCAAGAGCGGCTAAAAAAAGAATATGCGCTACTCAATAAAAGGGCTTAACTTTCCTATATTCTTTTGTTGGATAAAGACTTCCTAAAACAAAGGGTTACGGATATTATTTGTACCCCGTCCTAAGAGATACTAAGAATTTGACCGGTTTTTCCGAGTCGTTATTCAGGCTTCCCACACCGAGCCTTGACTAAGTAAAAGACAATTATATATCAGAATGGGGAGACTTCGAGTTCGTTTCTATGGGACTTTCACTACCCCAGTTATATATATAGTATAGCACTCTCTAGAATCTTAAACCACAAAAGGGGCTTGCAGTGCTTATTGCTAAAAAGGGTATATATAAAGCTACGAGTAAAGGTATGCTCTCTAAAAACTAGACTCCTTTTCTATAGCTATAGAGGCTCTATACTTTAGAACTTTATAAGACAAAGCAAAAAAGACAGAGAATATATAAAGTGTACCCTTTATACCAGCGTTCTAGTATCTTAGAAATTAGAAAGAGGTACGTGCTCTCAAAAGCTTTCAATTATTTAGTATATTCTACCCATTTTCGGAGTGTACAAGAAGTGCCGCCAGCTTCAAAAGGGGGCCTCTAGTATTTCACCGATAAAAGGCTCCCATTTTAATCCCTTTTATCTAGAGTAGCTTTAGATAATTCTGAGAATCTGTTAACGCAGCAATTCAAAAAACGCCTTATAATCCGTTTACTCGAATGGGTCCATAAGTTACTATAGAGTATAAGTCTATGAAACGTGTTCGAATAGGAAGGTACGCGGAAGGAATGTCGGTAGTTAATAAAATTATAGTCAGGAAAGATAAACACTCACTAGATATTGGTTCTGGATACAAATTTTTTACTCGGAGTAGCAAATTAAGGAGTAACCACTCCCTTATTAGAATTGGAAGCTCGAAAAGGACTTTAATTAAATGCAATTTCTCGATAAAGTTCCTCTAAACTGGATAAGGCGGAGCTTGAGAAACCCCTTTTGATAGGTTACAAGATATTGCTAATTTCATTTGTTGTGCTGCGGGATCCCTATATATTTCCTGGTACAGGCCTATTCAATTCTAGTTAATTGAACTTGAATTGAGGAGTTAAAGTATTAGGTGTCAGTATTGCTTATTACAGAATTTTGTCTATCCAATACAGAATTCAGGGGTCCCTGCGGGAAAACATGTAAAGAGAATATCCTGCACCAGCTTTGTTATACCTAAACCGCAGCACGACAAGGGGAAGGGAACCCAAGGCATCTACATAAATAAAACACCTATGTTGCAATCCATAAGATTCCCCAATATGAGGAGATACTCATAGTTCAGAACTTAAAGGTTTGATCTACTATGAAAGCTTGTTTTTGAGGAATTTCAAGGATAGCCGGTCCCCTTTTATTGCCTTGAATGAGGACTCCTTTATTATAATTTAAGGGTCCCTGTACCTTAACACTACAGATACTAATACGGGTTTTTGCTTTGTTGTTGTACTTAATTAAACACGGAAAATAAATCTTGGGTTTTCTTACATAGCATAAGACCCTTCCAAATAAAAAGGGCAACGAGTTTCGCAGGGCAGTTATCCTATGAAAAAAGGAATGCCTGAACTTTTGTGTATACTTTTTACAGAGTCTCACAGTTTAAAAAATGTCCCTAAATAGAAGGAATAAAGTCTTTTCGGTATATCAGGTTAAAGTAGCTTATATCGATAGCTAATTTGATACGTATGGTTTCATATTAATAAAAGGGGTCTCTGTAACTACAATTGCGAAGAGTTCCCTTTCTTTACTATGATTTTTACCATGAACATTCAGGTTAAACACTAGTTTTTTAAGGCGATAATCTATTATGGATTTATGAATCTAAGGACTTAAAACTACCCCGAGAAGGGAGTACATCACATTAATTAGCATTCTATATTAGGTTCGCTTCCGTATTACGATCTATCCTAGCTGCTAAAGCCAGTAAGAGTTTTGAATGCTGAGTGACTAGGTATTTTACTCAACAAATTCCTTTTAATAGTAATCAAAGTCTAACTATTTAGAAAACCTTTCCTGTTGCACTAAGATACAGACGAGGAATAAGGGCTAATTTGTTCTCGAGCATAAAAAACCTAAAGAAGGTTCTGTAAATACAACTAAAAGGCAAAAAGTGTCTCCTGTTCTCGTCAATTTCTAAATGCTTTGTATAGTGAGTACACAGACTTTCCGAAAAAAAGAAATAAATGTAATTCCAGGTTTAGTTAACAATTAAATATATGTATAAAGTGCTTCTCAAGTCAGAGAGTTCTCACAAAAGAACTTGCCTTTCTATTTTAATCAGGTTAGTTTTCCTATGAATTCTTAAAGCTTGTGGGACTAGTATAATTATCTTTATTAGGGGCACTTAACAACTTAAACCATCCAAAATCCTTTGTGAATTGGAAGAGACCCGGCGCCAATATCCAATATGTGGAGATACTTATGTAACCTCAAGGAGTAGTTTAGTGAAACATTGAATTTGAGTTATCATAAGGTATATAATACACTAAAAATAAAAAACCAGTAATCTATTTTCAAAAAAAGTACCAATAGTTCAGTGTAATAAGAATACTCTACTAAGTTAAGAGGGTTAATATAAAGTTCTCTTAAAAGTCAAGTGGACGAAGAAAACAGGGACAAGGCAGACATATTCTTAAAAAAACTAGTATGCAGTAGAAGTCTATTTATTAGAGGTCAAGTAAAGTACACAACAGGGTAAAGCCTACACGAATTGCTTAGAGCTATAGCACAGTTCCCACTTCCGATAGATTAGTGGATTTAAAAAGGAACCTTATAAAAAATTCCCAAGCTTGTAAAGCAGCATCAAATAGAATAAAATAGGGAGTCACAGATGTGATAGTATAGACCCCTTATAAGGCACTTGATTCAAGTTTTTATAGATTCCTCGCTATAGGAAATTCGGTAAGTTAGAATGTAAACGAGAACGTTTTAGACTTTTAAAATTATAATATAATAGTATTCCATCGTATAGATAAGATACAATTAGTAGGGTTACCTAACTAGGAAGGGCTTTATTCTTTTATTCAAGTCAAGAATCACGAGAAAACTTAGTAAATAAGGACTACTATGAACTCAAAGGGAGTAATAAAAATACAACTACATAAATCTTGTAACTCTCTGCCAGGGATTCCCTTAGATTCATAATTTTACAAAATCTTGAGTAGGATATATCATATATAAACTTACTATTAAATCTAATTCTGTTAAAAAAGCTTCCTCGAGTTTCTCTCAACCTTTCTGGAATTCTTTTATATAATATGGCTGCCTATAATCCTTAAATAATTAATAGGTACCAAATATATAGTATATAGCGTCCTTTATTAAGCCTGCTTTTGAGTTTATTCCTGATTTATTTTTAAAATCTCGTTTTAGGAGAATCCTAGAATAAGACCCTTACAATACCTCGTGCATTAAGATTCAGGCGGTGAAGTTGTCATCAGAATCACTTATAAAGAAAGTGCAATTAGAATTTTATCGATAAACTATATATAACTAACCTGTATATAATTATTTATAATGTAGTAAAAAAATCCTGTACGAATGGCAAAAATAAGTAAGTAGTAAAGCAAAGTCGGTTTCAAAAGAAGACCGCGGGTTCAAGTCCACCTAGGTACAATAGCTAGCAGGTTGACCAAGACTAAAGTGATCCGTCAGATAAAAAGTTAGTCTAAGTTTATCCCCTTAATTAGGAACTCCTTTCAGTGTAGTTAGTAAGGAAAAACCCCCTGTTAGTGTAGAAGTCTTTTACTGATAAAGAGTCCAACCTATCCTATTTACGTTCTTTAGATACGGGTTTCTTTTTACAAGTTCTCGAATTTCTTTCTAGTCAACAGGGAAAATAATATGCCATTTACTCAACCTTCGAGGGTAGAACCTCTACAAAAGTACGGGAAATTCTAGGATTGCTCAAGAACTTTACCCTTTTTTAGTGATGTATTTGTCTGGGTATTTTCTGGAATGTTAGACTCAATATATAAGGAGTGCCCTTACAATATAGATGGAGCAAAGCTGGAATCTCGTGAATAAAAGTATAAGCGGAGAACCCAGAATAGACTTTATTTATAAATATATTGAAGTCCAGAATCTTTTCTCTGGACGTTCTTAAGAGGACTCTTTATGTGGTACTTTTTGGGAAATTTGAGTTAGATTATATTCTTTACGAGTCTCTCTCATTGTCAAGCACTTAGCATTCTTGTTCAAATAATAGACTTGAGCTAAAAGAGCGTAGGCTACAAAAAGGAAGTAATATTAAGTATTTTGAGACGGGCTCCTTTCCTTATCTTTGTTTTACAAGTGTTTGTCTACATATAGTTTATGGAGAACCCCTCCTTGTTATTGGGTCGAATTTCAAGTTATTTGCTAGGCGGGGTTACCCGGTTTGCATCCTTGTAAGTTTTTGGGTTTTAGTTAGATTTCAGGTAAAACGGGTATCCATTCAAGAAGGCAAATATAGTTTTAGTACCCGACTCGAACCTATAGTATACAAAAGAATAAATATGGAATAAGCAAACTTATTCTGGATTTGTGGGGCAAGCTTAATAAAGTAAATGCTGCGAAACTTCAATACTTAAAATAAAAGGGTCACTTTTTGCTTCTTTTAATCTATTTACATTAGTGAAATACTAGATATTCTATAGACTTTTATTTATACCTATTCTAAAAAGAGAGGCGTTTTTATTTCTTTGGACTACACGGGCGGGGACTTTCAACAATGAAAAATGAGAGCTTTGTCACTAGCTGAAATTAACAGAAACTCTTATTTTACTTTGAGTGTTATAAGTATAAGGGTTTGTTAGAATTCCCACGACACTCTGTAGAAGTCTTAATTATAA
>JAYMSZ010000252.1:0-23093 GCA_036897665.1 Pelargonium citronellum
AAAGAGGCTCGAACATGAGACCTCAAAAAAAATCCAAAGTGCATTAGCCGTTTGACTCAACATGTATTGGTAAGAGTTTATTCAAAAAATAAAAAAATAAAAAGAAAACAAGTTGAGAGTAAATACTCCGTCATTTACTTCGAAAGTTATCAAAATCGACTATTTAATTAGATTTTTAAGATAAAATTTACAAAAGAAAAAAAGAAAAAAAAATAAAATGATGAGAGATGGTTCCAAATTATTTTAAGAGGTTTATAAATTGACATCAATTTCGTAATTTATTAAATTTTTATTTAAAACTCATAATTTTTCAAGACATGTTGACTTAAACAATTTAAGCGTTTTAGATTCTCTTTGAGGTTTAGAGTTGGAGTCTACTTGTCGACGGTATAAGGTGATGTTTTGGATTAAAAGGGAAGAGCTACCCTTATGTGTAGCTCAACTAACAAAAAAAGAAGAAGATATTTCATGTTTTATATTTTATCTTATATCATCATGCCCGCTACAATTGCATAACTTTTTTTGTTTTTAAACATTACACTTATTTTTAGTCAAAGATGCAAATAAAACATGTTAATTTTGGGTATTAATTATGAAGTTTTAGAGTGGGTCCGCTATCGAAAGTGATTAATATAGACCGTAAAGCTCAATCTATTAAATTTTAACACAATTGTATTCCGAAAAACTTAAAATAAAACCTCGCGTCAAACTAGAACAAACTTTATCAATTCAACAACAAGCTTGGTGAGGGTAAAACTTGTTAAAACATTAATTATGTGAAATGACTATTATGCCCTTGACCCAAACCATTATAATTATGTGGGTCCACAAGAAGGCCCAACAATAACATCTATCCATTGTTCATTTTCAACAGCTCCCAAATCACTCTCTCTCCTTTCTAGTTTCTACAACTAATTTTCTTATTATCTGCTAAGCTCCATAATCTACCTTACCGGACACAATCTAAGCAATAATTATTAGTTTTCTTTTTCATTTTACAAAATTCTGAGAATTAAACACTGAATAATCCAAAGATTCCCATATAAAAACCACCTGCTCCATCAACCTGACACCAAAACACAGCTCTGTTCTGTTCTGCTCTGCTCTGTATCTCTCTCTGCCATGGCGTCCATAGCTCTGACAAAGCCTCTCTTCCACTCATCGTCCTCTCCAACCCCAACCCATTTCAATTCGATCCATCTCACGACGGCCCATCAAGGAATCAAACTAAAAAACCGCCTGGAACCGATCAAATTTAAGGGTCGGTCGGAGAGCGCAAAAACAGAGCATGCGGTGAAGAGAAACAGAGTAGCTCCGGCGAGGTGCACGGCGGAGGGGATAGAAAGGGGAATGCTAGTCGCCGGAGAGAAAGTGAGGTGGCCGGAGAGGTTCAAGGTGGTGGCTTTAATGGCGTCGGTGATGTGTCTGTGTAATGCTGATCGGGTCGTTATGTCTGTGGCCATTGTTCCTCTCGCCGCCGAGCATGGCTGGTCCAGCTCGTTTCTCGGCATTGTTCAGGTGCTCCAAAAATCTCAACTTTATTGCTTTTTCTCTTTAAATTTTAACAACTTTTTGGGTAAGATCGATATATTTTATAAATAATATGGAGCAATAAAAAGAAAAGAAAAAAGTTTTATTTATATATACGATAGAGTTGACAATTTAAACTTAAACGTCATATTCACAATTCAGACAATCCCTCGTCCAAAATCGATGAATTTTTGGATTAATTAGACATATCCGAATAAACTCTCGTCCGAACTCAAAGATTCGAGTTAAGTTTAGATCTTAACCCGAAACTGGATTCACTTTTGTGGGTTCAGTTTCAATAAAATTGATCATCCAAAATGCACATTTTATATTTAAAATTGAATTTGAATGAGATCTTTTCTATCCAAAATTTGATTTACATGAAACTTATTTTTTTTGAAAAAAATTTACATGAAACTTGTATTGTCTATTCTATTTAATATATATATATTTTATATATTTCCAAGAAAAAAGTTATGGGTTGATGAGAAATGAAGCAAAATGTGGTGTAAGATACGTGTTGGCATTTTTGGAAATGTGGTGGCATGTTTGTGCATTTGACATTTGTTAGAATTGTTCTATGTTTTGGTTCTTATCCAAATTCCAAGAGGTTAAGTTCCTTGATTTTTGTGGATAATTGTTTCTATTTTTGTGTATGAATGTAGCATGAAAAGAAAATTATGTTAATATGTTTGGAGGGTTTAAGGCAATTTTATATATTTGACAAATTTGTATTTCAAGTTGGTCTTTTCTATATGTTCATTTCACAAGATGGCTCATTGCTTATTTATGGGATATTTGGTTTATAATCTCAAAATCTTGCATAAAAAGATCAACAAAGCTTCGTGAGAAGTTTTGTGTTTTCATTAGAGCTTACAATACGGCTTTTGATCAGTATAATTTCGGGTAAAATGTTTAATTTGAAACCGTCTCATCAAGACTTGTGGATTTCGGGTTTTACATAGAAAATTCGTTTAATTTAGTGCTGATTTGAGTCGGATTTTCTTGGATTTGGGTACTATATAGCTAATATAACTCGACTCTTTCTTTTTCCAAAATGGATGTCATATTTTATGCGATCCGAACACAAAAATGTGCATAAGCAAATGATAAATTCAAAAAATACAAAAAGAAACTACCACTTGCACTAGTCTAGTGTGAGTAAGATTTTAAGTGCTTACGAGTTCCGATTCAAATTATCAGCTCTCGTCGATAAGTCAAAACCAGTATGAGCCAAGTTTCGTATCCCTTTCGAGTAAGAAAATTTCAAAATGGTTTCATAAAAACTTGTGGATGGATCTCTTAGATTTGGACATTAAATCAATGATTATAGTGTATCTGAGACAGGTTATAGCAAGAAGGTACATACATAGTTCCGTAAAAACTCATTAAACTATAGAATTGACATAACTCTATGATTATGGTGTAAATGAGACAGGTTTTTGGTGACATACATAGTGTAAAAACTTGACAAACTCTATGATTATGGTGTTTTTGTGGACAGGTCTTTACATGGTATCCATAGATTTTGGAGGTTGGTAGGTTGGTGTTTTGTGCTATAAGGTTTGAGATTTTATTTGATTGAGACCTTGTACTGCTTGTTACCTATAAGTGAAGAAAAAATTGAAAAGGACACCTACCAACTTTTAAGAGTTGAAGTTCATGAAAATGAAGGAAAAATAAATATATAACACTCGTTCGATCTTGTTGGTCCATAAAATGGAGTGTACGTGAGACTGGTTGATCTGTACGTAGTCGTCAGGTACCTGAAAATGACTGAAAAGATCATGATATCGGTCTCACCTTGCAAAGTTATCATGGTGAATTAAGTTTGAGGTGACAAACTCTTCCAACTCTCAAGTTGGCGAACGAGAATGGATAAAAAGAGTCAATGTGTCTGTTCAACCTATTGTCGTCAACTGCCTGAAAATGATAAAAACAACCATAATATACGTTTCTAGTAACTATTAAGGTAGTCTTTATTGAATGAGTATGAAGTTTGTTACCACTTGATATACAAGTCAATCAAGAGTTTAAACGTGACATTGTTCTTATCTATAAACTTTCACTATTTTGTTTACATTTTGATAGGTTCTTGTGCTTATTTACATGAATTTTTTGGTTTAAAGTCATCTTTTCTATGGGGATACATATTTTCTTCATTGGTTGGAGGAGCTTTGGTGGATAGATATGGAGGAAAGAGAGTGTTGGGTTGGGGTGTTGCCTTGTGGTCTTTGGCCACCGTCCTCACTCCGGCGGCAGCGAACCACTCCACGGCCGCTCTCTTGGCGGTTCGTGCCTTCTTCGGGCTCGCCGAAGGTGTTGCTCTTCCCTCCATGACCACCCTCTTGTCCAGGTAAGCTCAATCAGTTCGTATTGTGCTACTCGTTGTTAGAGGACATAACTTGTACGTGCACGTCATGTTCGTGTCATGTTGAAGTTGACCGTGTGTTATAAAGGGCAACATGGACACAACATGCTTAACTTAATGAGTCGGTAACACAACATGAACACGACATGTTTAACTGAAAGAAGATTTTAATAGGTGGACTCCGAGCCAAGAACGAGCAAGTGCAGTTGGAATTTCAATGGCTGGGTTTCATCTTGGCAACGTTGTGGGATTATTGTTGACTCCAATTATGATTTCAGCGATCGGCATTTCGGGTCCTTTTCTTCTCTTCTCATCTCTTGGGGTTCTCTGGTTATCTACTTGGGCATATGGTGTCACAAACGATCCCCGAGAAAGTCAGCTCATCAGTAAGTCAGAGCTGCGACTGATCCGAGCTGGGAAAAGTGATTCACCAGTTAAAAAGGACAAGTTTCCTCCTATTCGCCTCCTGTTATCAAAATTACCAACTTGGGCAATCATTA
Organism: Pelargonium citronellum; assembly: GCA_036897665.1. NCBI lineage: Eukaryota > Viridiplantae > Streptophyta > Magnoliopsida > Geraniales > Geraniaceae > Pelargonium > Pelargonium citronellum. The sequence goes on from JAYMSZ010000252.1 coordinate 4,402, forward strand.
TCGCAAATATAACAAACAATTGGGTGAGCTTCTTCACTTTGAGTGACTTATTTTGGTAAATGCTTGTAACTCTGTAGTCTCTACTAACTATCTCGTACATGCTTGAAATCCAGGGATATTTTGTACTACTTAGCTGGATGCCTGTTTATTTCAAGACGGTGAGAATTTATTTCCTCAATCTTTGTTCATGCTACCATATTATTGTCGTGGCATCTAATGCATTTGTTCTGTTGATGCATTATATTAAGATCTACCCATTGCATCAAAAGCTCAGAAATTTGTGAGATCAAGAGAATAACAGTATCATTCACTGGTTTATCTTTAGTAATTTGCAAAGCCTGAACTATCAAATTCATACTATTATAGCAATTGTTGAAGTTGTTCTGGAAAGTCCCAAAACAAATCTTCAAACACTAGTTTTGTCTGAATACATGTTTCTTTGATGAGACTCGATGAAGGTTTTGATTTATCTTTCTAATGCATTTTAGGTATTTGGTGTAAACTTGAAGCAAGCAGCTTGGTTCAGTGCTGTCCCATGGGGAATGATGGCCCTTTCTGGCTACGTTGCTGGAACAGCTTCAGATTACCTAATCAAGGCAGGCTACTCTGTGACATTAGTTCGAAAGGTCATGCAGGTAAAGTTCTTGTGTTAACAAGAGCCCCGTGTCATGGATATTCACTAGAAACAACCATGAGAAAGTGACGATGTTCAAAGAAACATGAAAATGGTTTGACTAGCAAATTAACGTATATATGAACTTTTTGCTACCAAACGACGCTAAAGAAACATACCTCTGAAAACATAGTTCTGTTTCTTGCCTTTTTCCAAGTCTTTAGTTCAATATATAGCTGGCCTTGCTTATAATCAAGTTAAACATGTATAGAAGGCCTAAAACGGAAGTTTTACACCTGACATATTGCTGTTTCCAAATACAAATTTAGTTTGTAAAGATTGCCAGACTAACGAGCATTTGTGGTTAACAGTCTATTGGTTTCATTGGGCCTGGATTGTCATTGCTTTGCTTGAACTATGCCAAAACGCCAGTGGTGGCCTCTGTATTTATCACAGCAGCTCTGAGCTTGAGCTCTTTCAGCCAAGCTGGGTTTCTCCTAAATATTCAAGTAAGTACAATCCACCTTCGTGACAACAAAACTACGTATGCACATCAGTTTCTTAATTATAGCATAGTAGCAGCTACTTAACCTCAAATTTATTTTTACTGCTTTGGTTTGTTTGATCAGGACATAGCTCCCGAGTATGCAGGAGTTCTCCATGGTATGTTCACCTAATGACTATCTCCCTTTAATCTTCCTTTTTTATGTACTGAAGATACTAACCATTTTACTTCTAAAAAAACATGAAACACAGGAATTGCAAATTCAGCTGGGACCTTAGCAGCTATAATCAGCACAATTGGAACTGGTTATTTCGTAGAATGGCTCGGGTCCTTCCAGGCATTCCTGACACTAACTGCAGGACTTTACTTTGCTTCAACCATCTTTTGGAACCTGTATGCAACCGGAGAGCGAGTCATCTAGAATCAAGTGAAGTGATTGGTGATTGGGATCAGTTCTTGATACCACTAAAAGCTGGGTTGCTGTCAAAAAAAAAAGAAAAGCTGGGTTGATCCAAGGAAACTATATATGGCCAATAAGTCATAATTCAAAGGGGTTCAAATTTTTGAGTTGCATAGTTGGTTAGTTTAATGAGTGGTTTGATCACGTAGTGTTCATTTATTGTTTTGCACAGCATATACACGTCTTTCAGGTTTTGTGCCTATAGTATATCTATTAGGTTAGGTTAACATGTAGAACTCAACTGTAATTTAAGGCATTAGAGTGAAGTGTTGCTTGGAGTCCATTTTGTGAAATGAAGATCAGAAGATTAAACTTTGTAATAATCATGTGTCTGGGTGGATTTACTGAGACCTTGTAAACTATTTATTTTATTGATTTATTGAATTCTTATATTCTCTGGTGCTCTACCCTTGGAAATTTGCAGTGAGTTGTGTGTAGTTTTTATAATTTTTCTTGTCCAATTCTCATATGAGCTTGCCTAGTATAATAGAAACCACCTTTCTGTTCTTGGGCACAAAAATATGCTGAAACATCTTGTAATGTTGTGCACTCAAAACCTAAGAGAAGTAAAGAGCAATGAAAATATGAGATGATAAGTGGAGTTGCTCTTGTTCCAATCAAAATGTTTCACAAGTTGGTGAGTTTAACAAGGAAAAAAAAAAAAAAAACAGTGCCAAATGTGTGTTGATTGGCCAAAATATACTGGATAATAAAAAGGACAGAAAAGGAAATGTGTGTTTTTTTGTGAGAGTTAGTAAATACATAAAATATCTTATATCTTTATCTTGTATGGGAATAGAAAAATTAAGTTCTCTCCATCACACGTCTTCAGATGATATTATTTCCCAATTCTCTATCCAAACAAACCAAACCTACTTTTGAGTTTTGACTCTACACAGAGAGAAAGAGGGCTACCATTTATCTTCCAAACCCAACTCAAGAGGACCAGACCATCCACAAGGTTTGATTTTGATTTCATATGTTTGCCCAAAAGATCTTGAAAATCTTCCTACAAAAGATTTCTGGGTTTTGTCCCAAATCCTCCACTGGTTAATCCCCAAACCCAGATAGAGATTTTGTGATGCTATTCCTGATAGAGGTTTCTTTACAGCAATCAAGATTCTGATTTGACTTGTTCTTGATAAGTTTTTCCAGGAAGACCCAGCAATCAAGATTTTGATTTGGGTATTTGGTGTGATCATATTTTTTTTGTTGGAGCTATGAATTTCAGGAGCTTAGATGATTTCTGGGCTTTCTATGTGAGTCAGCACTCGAAACCCTCGACGAGGCGATGGCATTTTGCAGGCACACTGGCTAGCAATCTGATGTTGCTCTACTCTGTTTTGTTCAATTGGTGGTTTGTGGTGTTGGTGCCAATTGTTGGGTATGGTTTGGCTTGGTACAGCCATTTCTTTGTGGAGGGTAATGTTCCAGCCACTTTTGGGCATCCATTTTGGTCTCTTCTCTGTGATTACAAGATGTTTGGATTGATGCTTACTGGGAAAATGGATAAAGAGATCAAGAGGCTTGGCAAGAGACCTGTTTTACAAGGTTTATAAATTTGATTTGCTTTGGAATGTTTTCAGTTCATTTCAGCTCATACTGTCTCTCCTCCGAATCTTGGTCTCATGTATTGTATTTAACTTTGTTGGAATAATTACATACTTACAATTTCTGCCACTGCCAAGCTAATCATAAATCATAATTCAGCCCAATCTGGGTTGCTAAAGTTTGGGATTTTGTATTCAGTTTGTACCATTTACAGTCTTTCCTGATTTTTGAAGCACAGTTGGGGCACAAATCCAGGCAAAATCTTATTTTGAAGGTGACAATATCTAGCAAATACAAAATAGAGTCAAGATGACCAGTAACTTTAACAAATTAAAATTAACCCACATATATATAGATACTAGGCTACAAAGATGAACACAAATAGAGTTAGCAGGAACTCAAATCTTCTGCTGTAATTCACATAGATAGTATATATTTCCTCAGCACGACGCCTCTTAAGTCATTAGCGAAATGCCTCAACAGCGGGAAGAGATGTAAGAGACGATTGGTGATTTGTTCAAATGTTCCCAATGCCAAGTTCAACTCTATTACAAGTTCTGACTTCCAATCTCCCAAAACTTGGTTTCAGTTGAAGGGTCGTGAAGTTGCTGAAATTTGTGACCCTGGTTCAGGTGAATTGTTGCTCACTATTTGGTAAACTTTGGGGTATGTCTCGGGATTAGAATGATCACAAATCAGTGTTTCGTGAAAATGATGGCAAAGGCACAGCCTCCGGTGGTCGAGGGATGACGAGCGCGCAAAACATGCCAAGCATTGGGAGGACAAGAAGCCACTTCAGTAGTTTATAATAGTGCATATGGAATGTAAGGGAGAAATCATCTGAGAAGTATAGTCCATTCTTGTCAACCATCTCCACTAAAACAGTCCCCGTCGTCCTCACCCCAACTGTAGGGAGCTTTACGCGGTATTTTCCAGGACTATGAAAGATTTTACTTTGCTTTATCCTGCGCTCACCCAGGTAATTACCAGGAACTAACAAGGTCGTCTGCATTATTTCCAGACATGCCAATTGCAAACAATGAGATTCATATAATGATAATGGTGTCTTTTGAAATGAAATACTGGTGGGAAAAGCAGCTTACCGTGACATTATAAGGTGCTTGAGTCCCAGACGGGTATCTATGCCCATCTACAATCTCAAACTCCACCCAGAAGTTCTTGCCTTCCTCATCGCGGAAAGCTCTTGATGGATGTGTAACATATATTCCTTCGCGATTGTGGCGGTTTGCAACATTGTTTCTTCCTTGATTTGGTGATCTCCATGCCTGAAAAGTACAAACACATGGACTATTAGAAATCAGGAACTAAAAGATGTTCCTATAGTTGCAAATCTATCTTGCCTTTAGAGGATGATGTGGAGCAGGTGTTGAGAAGCAGAAGACATTGCCATTCATGGTTGTAACAATAAGATCAAGATCATCTCCACCATCAACATTGTCGGCCAATACCATGCTATATCTGCCAAGAAGAAACAAACAATATTAAATATATACTGGTACGGAAATAATCCATATCAGAGTAATGGCATCATAGAACTAAGAAAATGTCTTACGATGTTTCACCAATATCAACAACATCAGCACATGATGTAGGTCCGTCTATGAGATACAAATAACCATCAAATGAGGTTGTAACTAGAGTAAGTCCCTTCTTTTTCTCCCCACGCTTACTTAGATCAACAAGGAGAACTTGGTTCATCACTCTCCCATGAGTTCTATATGGATATGGACGAACATGTGACCCATCCTTGCCACTGAGAACGTATATGTTACCAGACAGTGTTGCAACCACCACATCAGTATGGCCATCCCCATCAACGTCACCAACAGTTGGACCCTAAGAAATATGGTAATATATATCACATTATAGCAACTTGCATTGCATACAAATGTATACATAAGATCAACTTATAATCAATCAAAAACAAACAAATGCATTTCACAGCTTTTAAACCATCAAGCCACGAAGATAGAAAAAGAAACAAGACTAGCACAACTTTCTTCAATGGATTGCATTTATACATTGGAGAACCACTACACTAATATATTCAGTATAATGGTAAATTAAAATTATTTGGGCCAGCAAAAATTACATCAGAAATATTCTTGTTATTTTATTTTATATTTCTTTTTATATTTGGATTCTATGGAATCAAGAAATAAAAAATTGGATATGGTTGGCATTTACAAGGATATAGATTGGGGAATAGACATGACTTTGCAGAAAAGTCAGGTCTGAATCCAAGAAGCCAATAATTTTTAATGGTAGTCAAGGCTTCAATTCAATTTACAAAACATCCGTTTCAGCTTGATAGGTTGCTGACACTGAATCATACCATACCTGTGGAACAAGACTCTTAACATGCGTTTCCCAGATTTCTTCTCCTTGTGGAGTCCATGCAGCAACATTCCCATGTGCATCAGCAGTAACTAGTTCAATTTTTCCATCATCATTGATATCAGCAGCAACAACAGCGCCTTGAATTTCAGCCATTTCAAGGGGAAATTTTTCTCTGACTTTGCCTGAAAGGAGAGTACATTTGTAGCACAGAATCAAGAGACCAAAACAGAAGGCATCCAAAGGATAAGAGTAGTTCATCAGAGTTAGGCTGTAAAGAGCATTAGCAGATGAAACTATCGACTTGATGCAGATAATTGTTCACAATTGCATATATGGATGGAAGAGGTCATAAAAAATAGGATTTAGGGTTATGAATAGTTTAAGAAATGGGTAATCATAAAGACATTTACTAAGATCTAAAACAAGTGAGCATCACAAAATAGCTGCCATCTTCTATAACATCTTAAGGGCTATAAACAATCTGTTTAGATGAAAATGAAGTTATAATACAAACCAAAGAGTAAATAGAGGAATGAACTTGTAGTAACACACGGTCCAATCTGAACGGTTATTGCTAGATAGAAAAACAGCATGGGATTCCAAGAGATTACCATGATGATCCAAGACATAGAACAAGCCAAAAGAAGTTCCAACAAGAATGTCCAAATTCCCATCGCCATCCAAATCAACAACAGTTGGAGAAGAATATATATAAGCACGAAAATTTCCTGTATCTGTACTTAGATCTAGCTGTGTGGTCCACTTAACTTGCTTGGTATCAAGATTGAAAACAACAATAGCACCAGCTACATATTTTCCAATATCAATGCCACCCAATTCTTTCAAATGCTCTGGGTTGTCATAGTACCTATGAAATGTCAACTTATAATATGGTTAGTTTACATTCAACTAATTCTTTAATACGCAATCCATGTTAATATTCATAATATACACCAACCAGAGGCAGAGAATACATAGATAAGGTAGATCTGATACAAGGAAAGGGAGACTAAAGGCTATCATACTTTCTCATATACATACACATTCAGAAAAATCTAAGCGACAGATGGTGAAATATTTGTAATCAATAGTAGATCGTGGATAAAACTATACTTTGAAGCTCTGTCTCTTCTAACCTTAGGCAATCTAATCAATCAAAAATCTTGGATTTTTGAAGTTTCAATACTCTAAAGCTGCCCTAATTTCAGGTAGGGCATACATTACCGTAAAGGCCAATCACCAACTCAAACTTGAGAGGACACACAATTACATCATGTAGCCAACATACAAGTACTATTAACAACTTCAAGTCTACCAAGCTGTAGTGTATGAATTTTACATAATCAGTAACATTTTTATTTATTTATCTTAGTTGCGAGTTCAAACAATATCTATGAAGTACAGACACGAGTACTAACAGCGTATGTGATAGAGATACATGAGTGGCAATTCACCAAAGGATGGAATATAAAAGGTGTTTTTTGAGAAGTTCAATGCAGCACGGTAAAAAAAAAATGCAGCACGGATTCAAATTGAGATAAGGACAAACTAAGATGTAATGTTTCAAGACCGAAAATTACAATTTACAAAGGAAGTTTGATAGAATTTTTAAGTAGAATGAATTTCAACAAAAAATAGAGTAAACACAAAAAAGAAAAAATTCGGGATTAGGACTTGAGGATATAAAACACAGCAGCTTTCCTATAATCAGCCCTGAAAGAAAACAACTAAACAAGTGTGTTTGTGAGCTCAACATATATGTACTTATAATATAACAAATAGATAAGATGCTTAATAGGAACAATGGCCCTTGTACTAAGTCATCAAAATTGTTCTATCAATACCTTTATATAGGATAGAACATATCACACTAACATAGCAAAACAAGCACATTGAGAAAAAAGATAGTAGCATAATTGGAAGAAAAAGTAGACATATAATAGAAAATCATGCAGCACTAGATACTATATTCAACAAATCCTAGTAATATACATGATCAACAAAGACATAATGTTAAAGTCTAAAGATGATGAGATAAACTTCAGCTCTATCATATGGTGGTAATTTTCAATATTCATACAGATGAGACCAATGTTAATGACTAAAATTAGACTGGGGAAACATTGAAAGTAAAATTGTAAAAACTTATGATGTTTGGGAAGAGAACTCACTCGTGATCAAAGAAGTACGAAACAGCAACAATCATTTCAGATACCCCGTCATTATCAATGTCTGCTATGACCTGATAAAAATATGAAAGCAAAATCTCAATTATTTTCAAAAACAATGTATAACTTGCATTTATTGATAAGTTCATCTATAAAAAACCGTATTTATTATGAGGTTCAGGGTTCAAACTCACAGGGGTGCATAAGACGTGAGCGTCAATGTTCACATAATCCTCCAGCTTTTCATGTTTCCCTTCAGTCCACTCCTCATCTCCCCACATGGATTCATCTATATAATCATCGTAGTCATAATTATACTCATCAGCCAGCTCTTCATTTTCACGAAGTAACTCAAAAGATGCATCAGCATCAGCTTCCAAACCCTCTTCATTTTCTGCAGTTGCAACGGGAAGGTCCTCGTTACTTTTATCTTTAGACTCAGAACCACTTCCATCTGACCCTTTTGAATTGCTATCTTCTAGAAGCCGTCTCCCAGAATTTGTTCCATTCTGTACATTGATGGTTCCACCTGATCCAGCTTCTACAGTGGAATTGTCTGTGCTTGTAGGCAGCTTAATGTTTGTTCTGTTCTCTGTATTCAAGGATGTTTCTATATGACTTTCATGAGTCTTCATTTCCTTCTCAGTATTGGATGCATTCGTTGTGCTAGGAGGATTTTCTGTTGATGTTGTCACTGAAGTGTTCAATTGAGGCAAACTTCCATTTGTTTCTATGAAAATAAACGGCAGTAACAACAAAATCAATTCTTTCACAAGGATAAAAAAAATCCTATGATATATAATGAGATACATATATAGCTGATTTTCATTTCTTATTAGGAGAGTTTAGCAGAACTATCAGGAAATTCAAGATTATATACTCAGACCAAGCTTGAAATTAACAATGATATATATATATATATAAACAAAGACAAAACTCAAGACTGGTGCCGAGTTTGCTCATTTGACAAGTGACAGATAGAAAACAAAAGAAGAAGAAAATGGAGCGACAGCAAAAATATAAACCTACAACTTACGAGGTATTGATTTCATATCAGCAGATTCCTGAATAAGTATGTCATCATGTACATCTGGATGTGAACGGTCAACTGGATCAGGATTCAAACCTGCATACCAATCTTTACGAACTTTCCTACGGGGTACCTCTAGCTTATCTGTCATCATGTATCCTGACACTCTGCAGAGAAGATGAACAGGATCTTGTGAGAGATTCGGCACAATGGCCTGCATTTTTCTCAACTATGGTAAACCCAAATATGGAAAAGAAAATTACCTGAAAAAGAGCACTTCACCATTATAGGTAGCCAAAGCTATTTCTCTCACACCATCCTTATCAATATCATAAAGGAGAGGAGTGGCGTGCACAGTTGACTGGTGGAAAGCAGGCCAACCTGATAAAAATCATCCAAAGCATCTCCAGAGATCAGATAGCTCATGCATCACCCACATTACAAACTTGTAAAATGCACATTACTAGTGCAATATCACCCAGAAAAACAAAACATATAAAGCAAGTTTAATAATAGTACCTGGCATTTTGTCTCCATCTGAACCCTCCAGAACTTCCAGGTAATGGACGAAAGATGAAACCACAATATCAAGCTTTCCATCACTGTGGAATAACATGCATAAGTTAGAAAATAACCACACACAAAACACCAAATGCCATGCACTACTATGCAATGAAAAAGAATTCAAGCTTCGAAAACTTAAATGTACATATTTTATCCCAATGAAATTCAGGAACAGAACAAAATTGAAAATTACCTGTTGATATCAGCTATCAAAGGGGTGGCATATATGCTAGAACTAACTTCTGTTTGCCATCTTAATTCCAAATTTCTAGGGCACTGTGTATTCAACAAAGCGTCCTCATCTCTAATATACAAAATAAAGGTGATTAATTCCCAAACAATCGAATCAATCCCCAAAATCAAAACTTTTTGGTTAACGATGATGGGATCATTTGAGACGAACTCACATGTTGGGGTATCCGAGGGCGTCGTCGCTGGCCTCCCGTTCCCGGAATTTGTTCTTCTTGGCCTCCTGCTCTTCAGCATGAACCAAATTCAAAGAAAATCCCAAAATGAAACAAGCCAAAAGAACCCTACTCGCCGAAATTTTCATAATTGGATCAATTGTGCTGACACTGGCTTGAGAATTGGCTGAGGAACGAACTTGATAACACCTTTGAAGCTAGGATTCTACAATTGTCTATTTGTCTTCTGCTGCTGTGAATGAGTGACCGAGATAAGACTGTTCAGTGTGAAGTCAACAACAATTCGCCATTAGAAAGCTCCACAGAGTTCACGTCTCCTTCGTTTCTGAGTTTTCTATGTCGTTTTGAAGTGGAGAGAGCTTGGTTCTTCTCCGTTCCACTGATTCCAGTGATGGCTGAAGAACCTGTTTGGATACGGAATTAGCGATGCCCTGACCTAAGATAGAACTTGCAAATTCTGGGTCGGGTCGGGATTGAGGTTTTAGCCTTTAGGCATAAGATACATTAAACTACCCACCGATTCTAATTGAAACTGACTTTACAATCAAGTTATTCAAGCTCGGACCGGTTACCCATCGGGACTTAGTTGGACAGTCAGTCCGGATTGATTTTTAAATCATTGCACAATGCCTCTTCCACCTCCATCGGGTCATGTTTGTTCTCATTAAATTTTATTTTGAGATTATTATTAGGATAAAATGGAGGTGAGTCGACCAGTAAATTAAGAATAATATGAATATGAGAGAAGGAAAAATGATTATTAGGATTATTTGTTTTTCAAAACTGCGTACTTCTAATTTGCACTAATTTGCACATTAGTCGCTTACTCAGAACTACGTAATTTTGAGAGACCTCCATTTTACCAATGATTATTAGGGTTATTTATTTTTCAAACATGCGTAATTTTGATTTGCACATTAGTCACTTGCTCAAAACTACGTAATTTTGATAGTCAGACTCATTTAATCTTAGATGAGTTGACACGCCTCCAGTTTACCCTTATTATTACCTCCAATATGCTAAAATTAAAATATTATTGCATGTATCACTTTCTATAAATACTTGAACTTTGAATAGAACTGAACTAAACCCTGCCAGTATCCAACAGTTCCTAGCTTCCAGGAATGAATGATCGAACCGGCCGGGTCATGGTAAATTTAAATCACAGCACAAAATCAATGTAATACGATGAGAGATATGCACAAGACACCAAACACAATAGCTGATGCTTCCCAAGTGAGCTTTCAGAGAGCTGAAGCAAACAACAAATGAAGGAGATGATGCCTGGAAAATGGGTACCTTTTTAAACTACTAAAAAATAACTACATTAAAAGGGATTTAAAAATAATAACAACATGCTAATATACATGTGATTCTAATCTAATTCTCACTCTGAACCACTGTAAGAACGAGTGAATTTCAGCCTGCTTCTACGACTACCTATTGTACCAACTGGAAAATACAACTCACCGGCACAAGCAAATGCTACATTTTATAACAAGGGGAAGCTAATCACATAATACCTCAGACTATGTTCCCCGTTATACGACCCAGTACACCCCCAAACTTCAAGCAAAACCTGCAATTGAAGTCACTTCTGCAGGTAGGCGTCAAAAGGTGGTGGTACATTTCAGTATCAGGGTTTTCCTATAAATACTCAGCCTTGCAAGACATCACTTCTGTAAATTACTAGTCATCATTCCACTGATCACCTACGCCGTGCTGAGGATGTCTGCTGGGCAGCTTTGCTATCATTTCTTATCCTGTCAGCATACATGGGAAGCCGAATTATCTCATAAATCTCATTCAGCAAGATGTCCTCTGTGATATTATCCTTTATGCTTCGTAAAACCTGTTTGTTTTCAATAATGGCACAAGCTTTACTAACAATATAATATTAGATCAAAGGGAAAGAGAAGGGGGTGCTTTTGAATTTTGCTGTATACCTTCCTGTAGGTATTGAAATCATTTGGTGTTGATTTGTCTGTCCTAACCCGCATAGAGACCCATACATTTTCTTCTGAATCCCAAGAACATTCAACAATCTTGCCAGAATATGACAGAGGATCAGAACCATCTGCAAGTAATTTAGGTTCCACGACATAAGAAGTCAGAATCAGTAGAGGACGTATTTATCAAAACACTATATGCAGAATATCAAATGAAAATGGATGGTGAGATTCAACTTAATGCAATTCACAGGAATGCATTCTCCCAATTGTTCCACTTAAGATGTGGTAACTGAGAGACGATATAATTTATGCATTACTGAAAAATAAATAAACCCTACATGAAAGTGACGTGAACCTTGAAGCAAACCTAAAATAGGACAATCGAATCCCATTATATCGGCTAAAAGCTTAGGGAGAGCACTTAAGCATGCTCGGCAGTTATGAAAGTGTTTGCATAAACATTTACTAGCAAGAACTGTGTGCGTGAGAGAGAGAGAGAGAGAGAGAGAGATGATTTATATTAATCTCAAAATAATTATTAGATTTGAAACAAAGAGCTTCACATTAACCTTTGAATACAACTCTATCCCCTTCCATCAGCTTCTTCTTCCCTCGTTCATAAAGAAAAAGTAGCTCACGGCCATCATCAGTCACCTATACACACACAATCTTCGTGTTAGGAGCAAAAGCCTAACTCCTTCAGAACCCAAACTTAATTGGGAGAGAACTGGAAATATGACACAAAAAAAGTGCAGTTAAGTTGACAGTATAACCTCAAATAGAAAGTCAACTGAGTTCATTTCAGGATATTTCCACTTCAAAAGCCCTTCATGCGTGCGAGGAATATAAGGATCATCCCAACCCTGCAGATATAGATTGTCAGTAACAATTGCTTTACATTATGTAATGAAGATATAAGAATTCTGCTTATCTAATATCTGGTGGTTTATCTTCAAGCCTATACATACATGTTGCACACAAAGAGATCCCAAAAGGCAATGGCCTGAAAGGCCCTCAATGCGGAGGTACCATGAACTAAAATTATAGGATAAACCCAGAAAAACTTTGCTAGATGAACTAGTGGCATTAAAGTTAGAATAAATGATTTACAAGGTACAACATATGAGAATATGTAATAAGTTTGACAATCTAAAATTTTAATCAAAGTTCAGATATTCTATACAATGTTTTTGATCCTCAACCACCTGAAAAATAAGACCATCTGCCTCATGCGAAAGCCTTGGAATAAATTCTTTTAAAACCTTCGTAACAGTAGAAAGCAACCAAAAGTCCTTCCTCCTAACCTGATAAACAATATGCAAAATTAATATGATAAGACTTCAAAACTTAATGAATCAATAAAAAACAAAGCGGCAATGGATGAAAGGAACAGTATCCAAGTAGCTGGAAGTCACTAAAATACCCTGAATGGTTCCAAATCATATCTATAATACGGATTCCTGCTCTGGTATATATTGTGACGTTCATGGTTACGTGGTTCAATCACTTCTTTCTCAAGCATCTTCCACCGTTCATAGAAAGGCCTCTGCAACAGTTTGATATAAAGGTATAATAATGAGGAAAAGAACAAATCAATTAACACATCAATGGTTCTAATCTACTGAAAAACGCTCACAGCCTAGTTTCACAGTATAATTGACATCCCTCGGATGAAACTACATTTGCCATTGTTTCAAACAAGGAACAAGTCATACGAGCCCTATATAAATAACTATTGATATATAAATACATAATATCACTTGATGTATGTAGGTGTCCACACAAACCGATTGTTTATAACTCGACATTTACAACTATAACATTTTGTGCGAGTAGCAACATATTTAATGAAATGATTAGGAATGAAGTTACTGTAAATTCAACCTCTACAACAGACACGTGGTTGATTGCTATTAGATCATAGATAAGGTATCTTCTCTCCTGCTTCTGTGTGTCTGGTAGAGTATCAATAATCATCTCTCCATCAAGTAAAGTATAGTTGTGAGTCTGCTCAGCTGAACCCTAATGAGCATAAAAGACAAACGTCAAGTTGGATTTCATTATATCAGAGAAACACTATGCTACAATCTCAAAATCCAGGAACCTTCCTGAAAGCAGAAATTAATGGATACATACTTCAATACTTCGGCGTGGAAACCTCATCTGGACCCTACGGAAATTAAAACTCCTATCAACCAAATAACATCCATCCAAAGTGATTAGCATCATATATCGTGTTCCATCAGCTTTCCAGGTAGCATAATAATAACGCTGCCTCAATAACTGCAAGTTATCCCTGCATGATATAAAAAAGAAAAGAAAACAACTTCTAATAGATGACAAAAAAATGAAAATCAATGACAACAATTGAGGAGAGTATCACATCGGATCGTCATGATACAATTTGGCTAGCTGATATAGAAGAAGAAGAAATTATAAATAAAAAATATCACTATTCGTTGCCATATTTTAAAGAAAAAGAAAGAAGAATGCCAAAGCAGGTGCCATGACAGTTTAAGAGCTGAGATCTAGTGGATTCCAGAATCAGAGGTAACTCTTGCATGAGTCTGAGAGCGAGAATGTTGCTTTATTTTTATAACCATCACATACAATAAGAAAAATAGATATGTAATGATGAAAAACAATCTACAATCAGGCGCCATTTAATCTTTGCATTAGCAATACTATTTCATTACCATTCTTCATAAAATTCATATTTGCCCAGAAACACTTTCAGTAAGTAAAACTGAAATTCAATTATAGACTCTAGAGGCCAACTCATAAAATTCCCAAGTAGATATATGATGACAGAAAATACAACTTCTTTCTTTCGCTTTTGGAAAGGTCATATAGAAACTACTTTACCTAGCAAGGATATCACAGTTTTACATTATTTTATACATATTGCTCTCAAAATGATTTCAATACTTACAACATATCTGAGAAAAAAACATTAATATTTCACCACCATGCATCACCAGCACTGGCAAGGAGAGTAAGTGCATCATTATGCCATAGGCGGGTTAGACATAATTTCAACTTTCACCTACTATTGCATACAACAAAATTCACTTTAGGCTCACTTTTTTTTTTTTTTTTACTAAGACCGCATCATATAAAATATTCCAGGGTAATGAATAACGACATAAAAGTGTAGCTTCATAGAGGTTCATGTACAATGTACCTTATTCACCAGTTCCTGCATATTACTCTCTTAGCTGAGTCTCATAAAAAGAGTTCATTCTATTAAATGATAAGGTTAGCCTACTTCAACGAAGCAGATAAACAAAATATCGACATTTCACAACCTACTATAAACATGAGCTCACACATTAGCTGCTTGATTTATAAAACAGAAAGAATAACAGTTAAGTTTCTTTGAAGCGCAGATATGGTGTACCTGTTGAGAGAAACTGGATGTGACCCTGGGAATTGTGCATGTCCTCTTCCCTGGAAATCATTAAAGTCAGCTACAGAAAAGCCATTAAATGAAGACAGAGTAACAAACATGAAGAAACGGAACCTAGCAGATCATAAAGCAATACTAAGCTATGATAGTAAATAATTCAACTGATTCATTTTTGGGGAAGTCTAGGATCCCGCTCTTAGTGGAGGACTTGGTAAGATGCCATTTTCTTGAATCTATGATTTTATAGATATAGTACTTGCAGACAAGTGCAAATGGTAAAGATAGAGAATATGTCTTCAAACTGCCTACCCCAACATTCAGCTTAAGTACTTGGTAGCAAAACTGCCGCAGTGCTTCTAGCTGATCATGAGGTATTTCATCTCCCAAAATATCATCATTTGTCATCTTTGCATCTATCTCGTGAATCTCCTGAAAAGCAAATGCAAAAGAATGAAGCCAATGTATTGGTCTAAAATATTCCTCCAAGAAATTCAAGCCAAACCAGCAACGCAATAATGACAAACACTGTCACAGAATTTTCCATGAATTTATCCCCCAAAAAAACTAGACATATTTTTAAAAGTATATAAATTCTAGGGGTAGTCGGGTAACATCCCAGATTAGGTCTAAACAAAAGAATAAGAGTGTCGTACATCATCAAAAATCATGTAGGAAAATGAATTTGGACTGCATCAACAGTATAGCACTGACAACAATTTGTTCATATCCTCATACAATCCCGTGAATGAGCATCCCAGATCTTTAATGGAGTCTGGTAGTTTACAGTAAAATACCTAAAAGAAGCAGGGTATTTACAGAATTGCCAAACACTATGAGCAGTAATGTTCCAAGGCTCAGCAAAAAATTCAATTTCTTGTGACAAAAAAATAGAATTATTCATACCCGACTACAATATGAGAACTTGAGTGGCATCTAAAGACATCCAACAGGTTCTAACCCTTTCAAAATTGAACTAGGGTACATTTATTTTTAAATTCATAAACAAAAACCTGACAATAAAAGTAATTTGAAATTCAAATTTAGAACAAACATGAATATATGCCTCTCTAATATAACCTGAGTTCTGAAATGCAAAATTCATCATTCAATTTCAGAATGCCAATAGAAATCATATTAAAGAAGAACAACGTAAATTAAAGCCAACTACAAAGAATCATATGATTCCAACAATTTACAGCCATTCAACTGCCCCATTCTAGTGCCACATCTTTGGTTAAATCATTGCCAATTCATACTAAAATTTAGCAACTTCCCTCGACCACATATTTTGTTAAACCATTACCATTTAACATAACAATACTTTGGCAACTTTCCTCAACCATATTTTTCGTGTTCCACATCTTTTGCTAAACCATCTCTAACATTTTTTGCCAACTCAGAAACGTACATGATTCCAGAATTTTCCCCATCAAGTATGCACCCACAGGCCACAAGTCTTATGAATCGAAGTAATTTAAATTTATCATACCTCAAATAAAAAATGCATAAACTGCTATCAGCATAGGCATCCATTTATGTTTTTACTTAAGTTAAAAAATGGGGATGGAAAAGGCTAATCATGGAGCTTAGTTATCATTCAAAGCTATACATACATGCAAAGGAGGAGCAGGATCTCCGTCATCATCATCGTCGGGGAGTGCTTCACCATTAAGATCAAGCTCAGATGATCTTTTCCACTCTGGAGTTGATGGGCAAATGACCATATCAGGCTTTCTTTCATGATAAAATGTATATAAAGCATTAATATAGTCTGGTTTGTAGATTCCTGGAGGACGTGCTTTAGCAAATTTTTCGATTGCCTATGCAACAAGTAAACAAGAGAAACTTCAAATTACTTATTGGACAGAACTTAGCAGATAAGCATTTGACAAATTTCATATAAAACAGACCTGGGTGACAGACATTGGTTGAGAGCGCATGAGATAATGGACAATCATGTATCCCGTGCGATTATGTCCATGAGTGCAATGGACGAGAATGTACTTTTTAGAGTGTTTCTGACGAGAGATGAATTGTATCACCTGCAAATAAGTAATATATGTAAATAAGCATCATAAGAGAGGAACTCTGCCTATTAAATCCACTAATCATTAAATAACTTATGTAAATGAAGTCAATCTTTTATCAATTAATAGTTAAACAAGTTTTGGGAGGAAAAGGATCAACAAAAATTTTAAATACATGAAGAAAATGTAAAAAAAAATAAAGGACATTTGGTATCAAATATTGTAAACTCTTTCCATCCATTTTTGCTCCTATCAACTCTATTGCTATTATTTTTGTTCTTCCTCTCTCTTTCTACAATGTATAATATGTATTACTTGGCACTACGAAAAGTGAACCTCTAAGGTTCAAAATTTATGCTGCCTTCTATGTGTTTTCTTCCTTTCTTATTCAAACTTCCAACATATGTGCAATAGAATAATGTTATTGTTAATGTATCCCGCATCGAAGAATGTGAAGTCCGTTGTCACTTGACATACTAGTTGGGTCCTCCATCTATCGATTTAAATTTTGGGTTGGAGTCAAGTTTAACATGGTGTCAGATATGGTTTGGTTTGGGCCAAGTGACCCATCTTTGTTGTGTCACCCTTCTTGGTTCACGTATAAGATCCGTTATGTTATCCGGACTTGCATGTGAGTATCTACCTCGAAAGAATATGAAGTTTGTTGTCACTAGATATATTAGTTGGGTTCTCCACTTATCAGTTTAAGATTTTGAGTTGGAGTCAAATTTAACAGTTATAAATTGGAGCTACTTGCCTAATTGGCTTTCTTTTGATTTATTTACCATTTTGTACTGTAAGTTACAACTCTAATTCTGTCAGCTATAAATCTTTCAGTATTTTTTAAACATGTGCTCTATTATGTGCTTGAGCTTTAGGAGACTTTGGCAGCCAAGTGCACATTGAGCATTT
This sequence comes from Pelargonium citronellum, assembly GCA_036897665.1. Taxonomy (NCBI): domain Eukaryota; kingdom Viridiplantae; phylum Streptophyta; class Magnoliopsida; order Geraniales; family Geraniaceae; genus Pelargonium; species Pelargonium citronellum. Next base: position 22,379 of record JAYMSZ010000252.1, read on the forward strand.
CATAACATTGCCACGCAACTCATAGAACAGGATCAGCTTCATTTAGTAGTAGGCTTCTCTTTTCTCAACTATAGCCACCCGTCAATTCCTTAAGTTATATATGAAGTAATAGTAATTGAATACAGAAATACCTGAGTTGGTAAACTAAATCACAGCAGCATACTGAGACAAGGGAGAAGAAACTCAATATTCTACACATATCAAATGTAAAACAGGAATGCTGCGTAGAAGACATACCTCATAGACAAAAGTATTTACAGACACATTATCGGGCACAGCATCCCTCCCCCTGCATTGAATCTAGAACACAAACAATCCAGTCAGAAAATAAGATTATAGAAACAAAAAGGCATTTCATTATGCACTACTGACCTTGACATGTTTTATAGCATCTTTCTTCAAATCTGATGTTGAATAGTAACGAGAAGTATTCGTCAAATCAATCACTAATCCAAGCTGCAAATGAACAAACAAGGAAAAACATTCTCCTAATGTTATTAGTTGAAGAAAAAAGGCATTTCCTGTTGTTGCATTTTCTAGTAGAAAGAATATCTCCTCAGATTAGTACCACCATAGAAGTATAGAGGTGCTTGTTCTCAAATTGGGTATATGTTCAAAGTTCACGCACCATTGGTGACATTAAACACACAAAAAAAAAAAAAAAAAAAAAAAAAAAACAAAAAAAAATTGTATTTAACTTTTTTTCCTAAACTCT
>JAYMSZ010000253.1:0-23066 GCA_036897665.1 Pelargonium citronellum
GGTTTGCTAGATGGAACTAGACAATGAGGTCTATGCACCAACATGCCAAGAACAATCTAAGATCCTATTCTCAAGCCAAGAAGCTCCTCTGCAATGGTCTCCAGCAAATTTAGAGAAGAGCAAGAAGGAGCCAAGCAAAAGGAGGAGTCTTTGAAGAATGTTATGTACTTGAATTGTTGGGGTAGAGTTGAAGATTGCGAGAAACAGCGAGACTGTTTGTCTGATTCAATTCTAAATGCTCACTAGTTGATCGACCTCGACTAGAGAAAAGATGGAGATCAAGAAGAGCGAGATTTCAAGAAAGAGCGCTAGAGGTTGAAATGAGTGAAGAGCACTATTGTGTATTAAGAGTGCAATAACACTTATACAATAAACATTACATTTTACTTGATTCGGAGAATAAATTGGACAAATACCATATGCAATCATTTTGCTTATGTAGTTGACTCTTTTTGTAACCACTTAGTGGGTTGCTCAAGTTTCTGTTTGAATTATATAACAGGGAGTAGTTCTCCCCTTTAAGAAAATTTAAAACGTTTAAACCGTTCGACCTAACATTTCTTTGTAAGATTTGAGATATTAAGTTAAGAAAAAGAAAATATAACTACCATCGTATAGAATTATAATTAATGGTCAAAATAGTTCAACTTTTAGAAAGTTACTAAAACAGTCTCCAAACTTAAAATGAGCCAAAATGGTATCTTTTAAGTGGCTTTTCAAAATTACATATGAGTATGTTGATCACTTCAAAGCCCGTTTAGTGGCCAAAGCTTTACTCACTATTCCGGCATTGATTTTCACTCCACCGACCATGTTCACTTTAGTTTTTAAACCAACCATTATTCTTGGTGTTTTTTCTTGATATTCAGAATAATTGACACACCTTCTTAAAGAGGTAATTTAGTTCTTAAGATCGAAATGTCAAAAGCATATTATCATTTAAATTGAGATTTCTTATTACACGTCATTCACACTTTTGTTTTCTTAGATAAGTTGATTGCGCGTATTTTTATTTTATTTTATTATTATCATTTTTTAAAGTTGAGCTACACAACATAGGGTAGCTCTCCCCTTTAAACCCTTAAACCACTTGACCAACCTGTTTTGGTGTAAGAGTAGGTTATTTGTTATTTTTTCCTTCACATTTTCCTATTTACATGAGTAAAATTTCTAAAATACTTATTTTCTTAAAAGTCCTGTCCAATTTATGATATTCTTGACTTGATAAATTGAAGGAAGTGGTGAGTAATACAGATTAAGAACAAATAAATAAAAATTATTGTGAATAAAGCTTGTTATAGTTATTACATATTGGGTGAGAGTACTCCCAAATTTGTCCATGTTTTTTTAGAACTCATTTGTCCATGTTCTTAATCCTCTCATTAATCTGCAAGAAAACATAATTGAAGATACAATAATTAGAAAAACAAATTCTTAAGAGAGAGTACTCTCAATTGTTCATGTTCTTAATTCTTTTATAAATTCGCAAGAAAACATAATTAATAATACAATAATTAGAAAAACAAATTCTTAATTTTCTCTTAGAAAAAATAAGATATTTTGTTATATTTTTTAACATAAATTTAGTCTAAACTGGTAACCAAAAAAAAAAATAGTCTACCAAATTATAATTCAAATGTGTTGAAGGGAATTTGATTAAGTATTGAAACCTAGCTATAACTAAATAAAATGGCTAGTGACTTTTCAAATACATAAGACTCATATTAGCTAAACGGTTTGGTAACTTGTTCAGATAAGTATTATTTCTCTATATTAATATATCTTGTATAGTTGTAATTGTAATATTAAATGTTTTTTTAACTGAAAATATTTAATGTTATTAATAACTAATATTAGTTAATGAAATTGATAATGTAATCTATGAGAAATGAAAAGATATGTAATGAGAGAGATTGAAATGATTTGATTTGGTTATATGCCAACATCTAATGTCAACCACCAATTTTTACACATATATGTCTTGATTTGGTCTAATAATTTGACTTCTTACGTGTTATATCACACTCACTCTTGCCTTTATTCTTTGAATCGTCACACAATTATTTTGTTTAAAACACAGTGAACTAAATGAAGTGTTTGCTAAATGTCCAGGACAAAATAAAATTGAATTGGTAAATTTTCCATTCTACATTGGATTTTGATTCATATATGTTGTATTCAGGTTTTATTGATTGTAGTGAAATAAAAATAGAGTCTAGTCTATTTTATCTATTATAAAACCTAAATTTATTAGACTCAATATTATGCAAATTAATATACAAATAACATACAAATAAAGGTTGGCTCATACTAAATTGATGGGTAAATTTAATGATACGTATGGATTCTTGTGTATTCATTTTAAGAACATGAGTTTATAAATAGAAACATGGAATATGATGAATTTAACAGAAAAATACCTGAGAATATGAGAACTTGTTTCTCTATTGTGAATTCGATCGATGAATCAAATTTCTTGTAGCTTTACTATTTTATGTATTCCTGAGATTGCAATATATATATAATCAGTAACATGTATTTACAATAAGAAATAACAATCTATCATATTACTTATAAATAATTGAAGAATACATGGAATAATAACTTTTTTTTAAGAACATGAAATAATATATTGATTCTTGATATGAAAATCATCTAGTAACTAAAGAATCCTCTGAGATGGCTTTGATCTTGTGTACCTGAAGAAGAAAAAGAGATGAAAGTAAAAAATGATTTATCTGAAGAGGTTTGGTTTTGTGTATCTACTATCTAGAGAAGAAGGAAAGAAGATTAGAGTATGACGATTGATGGAATGCATAAATAAATGAAGAAAAGATTTAATTGAGACTTTTCAATTTCTTGAACATTCTATTAGCTAATGTTATTTGATGATTGTATAGAAATGAAGCCTTCATCTATTACATTGTATCACATATATAATAGTGATTGTAATAGCTAATGGTATTATCAATTAGTATTAGTTAATAAGATTTTTTTTGTAACTCATGGAAAATCAAAAGTCATTAAGCTAGAGTGAATAAGAGAGTTAGAAATTGTTGAAGTTGGTGAACTGACAACTTCTAATGCAACCTCACCAACTTTAACGTACATATATATAGATTTCTGATTCTTTATGCTTATATGTATGTTGATTGTAAATTGTAACGTATACTTGAGTAACTTCATATAAAACCCCAAATTATAAGTATTTTACATTCAAGTACTCTAAATTACTTTTTACATTATCTAACATCCTGCACTTAAAAATATTGAACTGTACCCTCTAATTTATCACAAAACACACTACTCAACTTTTTTATGGAATGTTTTTTTTTTGAGGGATTTTTATGGAATGTTAAAAATACCCTTTGAATTTATTTTTATTTATTTTTATTTATTTTTAATAACCATGGTTTCTAAAGTATGTCACAGTGTTTTTATTCCCAAGAAGTGTCCATGATTTTTTTTCTTACCTAATGAACACATTTTTCAAATAAAACTCATATTTTTGAAAAATGAAATGTAGTCAAACAAATGAAATCATGTTACCAAATGCAACATTGACAAATAAAATGTAGTCAACTTTCAAACAAAATTAATGTTACCAAACTCAATCTCAAAGATTTTTTAAAAAAATATTATTTTCAAATCTCTACATCCTTGACAATCAACCCCTCAGATGGGAATGGTACTATAGACTCACAGTCTGCGACGAAAACTGAGCTCTCTCTCTCTCTCCCGCCTGAAAAGTGACCTTCTACCCCAATAGTACCGGCCAGTGTTACCCTATAAAATATGGGTCCCCTTCAACTTCTCTGATCTCTCCGCTCCCTATTTCCATTCTCATTCTCGATCACTGTACTAATAATTTTTCCATTCGGGTCCCAACAGAACCCCCACAATTTTCCATTTCCCAACAACCACTACCAGCTGAAGAATCAGAGCCACTGGCACTGGGTGTGTCTCTGGAGTTATTACACAGCACCAAGAGTAGCTGGGTTGTTGTGGGTCTCTTCCTTCGATTCTGCTCTTTAATATTCAATGTTTCTGGGCTACATTACCATTATTTATTATTCATGATTTCCTGAGAGATGCTTTGTTTGAGTGCTGCAGTTCTGGACGACGACAGCTGCACTTCCCGTGATAATGGCGGTGGGTTTAGCCTCCCCATCAATTTGTAAGTCAAACCAGACCAATTTTCTATTTTGATCCCTTTTTTCTTTCTGGGTTTCTCGGAAAAATGATAAAAATCGCATCTTGTTGAGTACAGTGGAAGCTCCATTCATAGGTATCTTCGTAAGGTTAGTGCTGGTGGTGCTAAGGGCTCTCGTCAATGGACTTGGAGTAGTGCATTTTCTTCTGCAGATGGTTCCCCAACTTCATCTTATCTTGAGGTACTGTATTGTTTGATACTTCACAATGATTGAACTTAGGTTATGGTGCTAAATTCAGAGCTTACTCCTTGTGTTTACTAGGAATAGTTGATTCAGTTCAGAACTTTTGTTTTTGTTTGGCATTGTTGCATTGTGCATCTTCAGCTTGACCTTTCTCGCCGCCTTCAACTAACCCGTCTTCACTCAATAGATCTTCTTGTCATTATTGGACACCTTATGGGCGTAGTTAACTGTCCTTGTCTCACACTGATGAGAACAAAAATGTTCGCAATTTCTACTTTACCTCTTGTTGGTTGGTATTATTATTATCTTCAGCTTCTTGCTAGGGCATTCACTTTTATTTATTTTGTCATTTATTGTGCTTATCCATCTCACCTGTCACCACTAGATTTTAACCAAAATCTCTACCAACAAATTGTATGCCTGGAAGTGTTTTGCACTGACCATTGTCAAGGCATTGAATTATGTTATGAGGTAGTGAATAAAAGACCATCAATAGCCAGTCAGTGACAAGCATTTAACCCTGTGGGTTTCACAAGTGAAGTGAGTGGCTTAAGACATAATTATCCAGGGGCCAGTCAGTGACAAGCATTTAATCCTGTGAGCTTCACTAAGTGAAGTGAGTGACTTATGACATAATTATCCTGTATCTTAGCTACCAAAATTTCAACATTTAAAACCATGGGTGGGTCATGGGTGCATAACTTTCAGATGATTTTGTCTTCTTTATGATCATATTTGCAGAACCAACTAGAGGCTTAAAATATGCTTTTATTCCTTCAGACTTCCTCTCTTTCCAGAAGAATGGGCCTTAAGGGAATAGATGGTTCAAATTTAGATTTTTTTTGGCCACCAATCCTACCTTCATTTATAATCTTGCTGTCAACATTAACTTTAAAACATAAGATTTGAAGCTTATTATTATTATTTTTTATTATATACATTTAATGTCATTATCTGTCATTTTGTCTTGAATTCTTTCCAATTATTTTTGTCATGATTGCTGGTTTACCATAATTTGGATTTTATTAAGACTTGATGGATACAAAACACCTATTTCCCGGTTAAAAATTATTCCAGTAATCAGATTTTGATCCACCAAAACTGCATTCAGGTCAGGATGCTTCAATAGATAAGTTATTGAATGTCGCAGGATCAACATTTGGTTGCTCTTACAAGCACATTTTCAAATACCTTACTCATGAGCAGTGAATTTCCAATGTCATTCGCTTAACGGTAGGTACAGGCAATAAGTTGGGTTGCCAGGGTGTTAGAACAGTTGCTTATACAAAGCAATTGTAATGGAAGCTTAACTTCCCTTTCTCTTTCGACTCTACAACATGTATACTGCTATCACAGAGCCACTACTGTCTTTTTATGTTAGTTTTCTCATCACACCTGCAGTAGCTATATAATGGTACTGCCTAGTGGATCTGGTTTCCAAGGTTTTTACACGAAGAGTAGGTTGTAGCTAAAAACATAAAGAAAAATTCTCCATCAACATTTCTATACCCTCTCTCCTATTCCAACTTCTTATTTTCTAGGGAAGCTTTGGCTGTCCCAAAAAGCTTGCTCCAGTCCACAGCAAGAACTTAAAGCAAGATAAAAAAAAAACAAATATGGTTGATCTCTAGCCTAATAGTAGAGATAAAATCCTTGAATGGAACATTTGTCCTGCATCTTTTTACAGTGAGCAGATAAGCAGTTGTTTAAGTTATGTAGCTATCCCACTTCTTATCTCATAAGTTTACTTAAAATGATATTGGATTCTAATAAAAGTACATCGTCTTCAGGATACTAAGCCACAGGGCAGAGGTAGTGAAGAGAAAGGTGGAAAAATGTGTCTCAAGAGATACCAGCTTGAGCAAGATGTAAGTGTCTTTTGTATTCAATATTTGGATTTAGATGCATCTGAGTTGTTCTTCATAGGTTTCAGCATTTCACAAGCAACTTAATTATTCAGCTGCAGTAAAAACTTATCACATGCCAGTAAGGAACAATAGCTAATAAGTGATAACAAAGCTGGATCAAAATATTGAGAATGAATATATGTATCCCAGTTTTCTATCTTTTTCCCCAAAATTAAACGAGCTTTTGCACCTGATATTCTATAGAGATGTAATCTTGCAAGTTGCAAGATAATTCATATTTGAATGTTCCACATTACTTCAGATGATGTATGCATATTTGTAGAAAGTGATAAGAGCTTCTCTATTAATGAGTAGATATAAAAAGTACTGGACTACTAAATGATGTCCACATGCTTCTTATACATTGAAGTTTATCTTACAATTCTTCAGCAACAAAAAAAAGGGGGCAAATCAGGAGAGGATATAAATGCAGATGGTGGAACTCAGGACTAAGAAATATTTACTGTTTGGTACTATTGTTTAAAATTACTGGTGTAGCTCCAACAAGTCAATCCCAGAAGTAGTTCCTACAAAAAATCATCTTAACAGGAAATATTACCAGGCTGTCGTGAACTTATTTCAGTTAATATGTACCACACTGATGTCTTATAAAACTAAAACCTTATCAAAACTAAATATTAGTTATAGTTGTAGAAACTATTATAAAATAAATCTAAATTTATAATTATAGAATTCAGATTTTTATTTTTGCTACCACATGCTAACAGTAGCAGCATAGTTGACCTCACTGATTCTTGAACTTGTCATTACTGCTTCAGTAACTAAGAGTTTCTGCACCTTATTGTTTGCATGATTGGCATCATATTATTTTCCTGCTCTTAGCCTTGAAAGTTATCTCACATGTGATGAAATCTAATTTATTGCGCCACTCTGATGCTACAGGTTAAAATGTTGCAGAAGAAGCTGCAAGAAGAGATTGATTTGCACTTAGCTCTTGCAAGTGCCGTTGAACACTCTGATTCACCCTTCTCTGATTCACCTAGCCAGCTTCCAGATAAGGTCAGTTTTCCAGTATTAGTTCTCCTTTTAGGTTTATATACTTGTTATCTTAAGCCTCCTAGTCTTGATTGCAGGCCCAGGAGCTATTGGATAGCATTGCTGTATTAGAGATCACTGTATCAAAGCTTGAAGAAGAATTGATTGCTCTGGAATGTCAGCTTAGTCAGGAGAGGAATGAACGCCGCCTTGCTGAGTACCATTTAAGGCATTTGCCCTGTCCTGCATCATCACATTTTAATTGTATTCCTGTCTGCTTAACAGAACCGGTATTAACTCTTGTGTTTTACTTGAAAGGTTTCCTCAATGATTCTTCAGTTTTTTAAAGAATTGTTTGGCAGTCAACTATTTTCTGCTAAGCAATCTAACTAGTTGTCGAGTCTGGCTTTTTTGCTCCGTTGAGTTCCATTCCGTGGAAACTTTTGAAAAATCTAGTGTGCATGCTTCAAAATCTAATATATTCAATCAAAATGAGAGTAAAGGAACAATTAAAGAAGTTAACTGTCAGCAGTTTATTGCAGATTACGAGATCTTGCTGTGGTGACAGAATGGAAGAGACCGTGGATGACATGTCTCCATCCATAGACATTGCTGAACATCCAAACAAGCAATATCTTGTAGAGAATCTTTGGCACCATCCTAATCAGCTGTCAGAAGAAATGATACTGTGCATGAGGGATATTTTTCTCATTTTAGCAGATTCATCGAAGTTCTCTTCTTTTGAGGGTAGTGTCCTGTCACCTTCACCTGAAGGCCACCTGTCCTATTCTTCTTTTACAGATTCACCTGTAACAGCATCATTAATGACGAGTTCCTCAGTTGCTTTGGAAAATGATTTTGAAGTCCTGTCACAAGATAACTTGTTTGATCCATATAAAGTTCCTGGCAAAATGGACTGGGCAACTACTATAGGATCATACAGCATGGCAGTTGAGGTCTCTTGGTTGTCCGTTGGGAAGAAAGAACTTGAATATGCTGCAGGGGCTTTCAAAAGATTTAGGTTTGTTACTCAAACTCTTAATCAAAGCTAAAAAAAATCTGAAATCCTTGTGTACTTGCATATGATGTCTTTCTCTCTCTCGCCCTCTAAAATTCTGCGAACTTGTCTTCTGATTCTTGCTCCTTGAGACCGAATCCACAAAAGCATGAATGATGGCCGTCACTATAAGCTTGATTGAGTATAATTTTTACAATGCACTTGTAGCACACTCAATGAACACTAATTAAAAATTGTCATATAAATTTAGTTTTCATTACATCCAAATTTACTTTAGCTGAGGCAAGTGATCTATTTATTTTGTTAATCTTCCTTTTTGTGCAGGTTGCTTGTAGAGCAGTTAGCTAGAGTTGACCCATCTTGCATGAGTTGCAATGAGAAGCTGGCATTTTGGGTCAACTTGTACAATGCGTTGATCATGCATGTACGTCCTTTTTCTATGATATCATTCCATAAGCACATTCTTGCATTGCTCTCTCTCTCTCTCTCTCTCCAAAAGTTGTATAAGATGGGGAGTGCATTTACATGAAGAAATCTATAATTCAGTGTTCAGTCCAAAAACTTCCAATGTATCTGCATGGTGACAATCTGTTTGTACTTGCTTTCCTTGTGTATTTTTCAGGCCTATTTGGCATACGGAGTTCCAAAAAGTGATATTAAATTACTTTCCTTAATGCAGAAGGTTTGTTTTCTTATTATTTTTGGTACTGGACATTATACCTTGAAACCACTGAAACTGTAAGTACAATGGCTAATGACATGCAGGTCGCTTATGTTGTTGGAGGGCACTCATTCAGTGCAGTTGACATTGAATACACCATTCTAAAGATGAAACCTCCAGCCCACTGCCCACAACTTGTAAGCATCAATTTCAAAGATCTTCTCCCTTTATTTTATTTATTGATGATGAAGACTAACTCATTGATTCAAGATTTTCAATAAACACTGTTAATCACATTCAACTATGGCTTAAAAACATTTCATATTATGTCCTACAAAAATTGCAAAAAGAGTTGTCAAACGTTCTATGCTACTGGCTGTTGAAATTTTTGATCCATGGTACAGTAGGTTCTCTGATATGGGGTTAATGTTGTCTTTTGATTCTTCAAATAAATGTGTCTGATTTCAATTTATTTATTTTCAGGCCTTGGTTCTTGCACTTCATAAATTCAAGGTATCGGAGGAGCAGAAAAAGTATTCAATTGATCATCCTGAACCTCTGTTGGCTTTTGCTCTTAGCTGTGGAATGCATTCTTCACCTGCGGTAAGGGCTTAAGAGCTTCTAGTTTCCCCTTTCAATTAGTAAAGTGTCTCTTTAGCATTAAATTGGGTGTTCATGCATTTCTGTAGCTTGCAAGCAAGACCATCTTAAGATTCCTCATCTAGGGGGTTGTTGGTACTTTATATTCACCAGTTATTTTATGTAAATATCAAATAATCAGCTAATTTAATGTTAGAACTGTGGGACATTACTTCGACAGGAATACCGAAAAGGCTTGGTTTGGCCAGATCTCAAGAAACCTCCTAATTGTTTCATGTCAGTTAAGCCCTCATGGCCATGACTAAAGTGAAACTGTGCCAAACAAACCATGATTATTGAAGTTCACCTGTTAAAATGTTTGAAACAGACTAAGATCTTTGAAGTGCCAAAGGTTCTACAATTCTATTGGGATAAATCTGTGTTAAGTATTTTAATCTTCCAGGATATTAGATATACCCTTAACTTTTCATGCTGTCATACCCTTGGTATTATTATGTGGAAAGAATGAAAAAAGGTAATCAACCTAAACATGCTCATCCACATCAATTCCCTCCAACAGAACTTGTAGTGATGCAACTAAAATTTTGACAAAATGTATAGTTATTTACTTGGCATTGCATAATCTTTAGCATAGTATCAAACAATCAATTGCTTGGCCTCACAATATGAGCTTTTCTCTGTCGTTCAAGCTTTATATCTCTTTAGTTATGGCAAGCTTTTGCATGCACACATTGTAAAGAATTTTGTGCTGTAAACTTGTCTCGATATGTACTTTTAAATGAGCTGATGAAAATGAGCGATTCATGTCATCCATCTTTTTGCATTCATGTTGTCGCCTTACTGAGGAACGTACTCTGTTTATTACTTGTTACAATCAGGTGAGGATCTTCAAGCCTGGAGATGTGAATGAGTTGCTTATGAAGTCGATGAAGGATTATATCCAAGCCTCCGTTGGTATAGGAGAAAGAGGGAAGCTATTGGTACCAAAGCTGTTGCATAGTTTTGCTAAAGGCAACGTGGAAGAGACTCTTCTGCCTGAATGGATCTGCCAATTCCTGTCCCCAGAGCAAGCTGCCATGGTTAAAGATTGTTCATCCAATAACAAGTGGAGGCTACTTGGTCCTCGTAGCTTCACCGTTGTACCTTTTGATTCAAGATTTCGCTACCTCTTCCTACTGGAAGAAAATAAGCTCAGATAACAACACTGCATGATATGATCGAGTTGCGTACTTTTGCATAAGGTTCAACTTGATCTTCTACTAAGAGCATGCAATCGTTCCATATTTAGCGTTTTGGCGTATATACACCGAGTAATGCATAGTGTGACCATTCTACTTCTGTTGTACTGTTGATTACAAATTTGGTTAAAGAAGGATTTACATAAAGTGCATACCTGAATTATTTGTGTGCATGTTTTGTCTCGTGCTTAGCTGTTCAGTAGATGAATGTCATGTAAAACCCAGAACTAATTGGACATCAAAACTGAGTGATGTGAACCATAATTAAGAGAGGTTGATTCTTGGACACTAACGTGCAATGAATTAAGAAAGCTTTCTCCATTTTAGTTGTGGGTGATAATTTGTGTTCACGGGTCGTGTTAAAAGTTTAGTTTTACGTTAAACATGTCAATTTTGAACCCGTCCCGTTTATAAACGGATTGAATAACACGACATGACCCGTTTATGAGCATATTGCTAACATGTTTAAAATAGTTGACTTGACATGACACGTTTAAATAAATGAGTTGATATTGACTCAGCACAACCCGATATATTTGATCCGTTTAACTTGAATAGGTCATTGATTACATGATATGTTTAGAATTTAACATTTTGCCCTTATATAGATGGGTCAATAAACGAGTTACATGGCCTGTTTCATTAAATAAGTTTAACACAAACACTACTTGATATTTAAACAATATGAGTTAGTTAATACGATTGCGATTATGCTGAACTCAAATTCACTTAAATTCGTGTGGTCATTGTCTCGTGACGACCTAAAAAAATGTCAGCACCATATATGAGCTATGTTTTATAACATATAAATGCTCCTTAGTCGGCTTTTACACCTGAATCAATCATATGAATCTACCACTATTGAAATAACTGAAAATTGATTTTAATAGGTCAATAGCCTATTAGGAAGCGTTTAGATAAACAAATTTTGGGAAATGCGGAATACGAATAATTTCACTCATATATAATTTAACGGAATGAATCTCACGGGAATAAAATGAGTGATATTATGATCTCGCAGAAACAAAGTAAAGTTTAAGGACCCGAGTGTAATAAGTGAGATAATAAAGGGACCCGAGAGAAATTTATTCCTTTTAAAAAATGATTGGTTAAAGTTAGTAAACATTGTTCATTGATTTCACATCAACAACAAACAACTAAAGTTAACGAATATTTAAAGGTAGACACTAAATTGTTTAATTTTTGAAAAGTTATTAAAGTTAACGAATTATATCTAACGTACGGTAGTCACTATATTGTTTAATTTTTAAAAACTAATAAGAAAATCATTTTAAAACATTAAATAAAAAAATATGTCTGAAATTAAAATTATACAATTTTGGCCACTTAATTAGAGATTGAGTCCAATTTCTGGTATTTTTTAGTCACCAACTCTAGGAAGTAACAACTCTAGGAACTGTCATATCTTGGTCTGATTGATCAGTCCAAATTTTTGTTCTAAACTCAATCATGCGCAAACTTACACTTAACAAAAGAAGAAGAAGAAAAAAGACGAATTCATGTTTTTTTTAGACAACAATCTTACTGTTACGTCGAAAACATACCTGAGAAGCAACAACTTCAGGAATTGGTTCACCTTCAACAGAGGGTTGAGGAGACAAAATCTTGGGTTTTCTCTTTGTTTTCTTCATGATCTTGTTGCACAAAGCTTGATGCTCCACCACACCCTTTATGGTCACTTGGTTTTGATCCATATCAATCACAACTCCTTCAACACCTATTCATTTTTTTCAAAATCAGTTACTAATTAATCACCTAATGAACCCAAAATTAATTATTATTTAATTAATACTTACCTCTAATTCTCATGAGGGACTTCTCAATCTTCTTTGCACATCCCACACAATGCAACTCCACAAACAACACTAGTGGAGATGGTGGTTTTGGTGCTTCCTCCACAACCGGCTCCGGTGGTGGTGGTTGTGGCGGCGCAGCCTCCTCCGGCTTAGCCTCGACCTTAGGTGTCTCCTCCTACGTACACCAATTAATTATTACGTTAAAAAAAGACGTTACAACACACAAGACTAATAACTATATATATACTTTTATATCTGAAATCATGACGTGACATCAATGTCATAAGACAGTAACCTAATAATTAACAGAACTGTAATGATTTGTATCATTGCAGGTTGATTTGATTCCTTACCTGTTTAGCTTCTTCACCCATGAGAGAGAAAGAGATGAACTTTTAGAGAGAGAGAGATGAAATTAGGAGAAAAATGGAGTGATCATATATGGAAGATTAGGGCACATGCAATGGCACCAAATGGACAAAGAAATGAGGAGATGGAGAGTGTTTAATACTATTTCTTTATGGAACTCTTTTCAATCTCTTCAATTTCCAAAGCAAAGGGAGAGAGAAGAAAGAGAGGGAGAGATCAGTTGCTGCAGGGTTGGCTAATTTATAGATGATGATAAAGAAGAGAGTTTTTTTTTTTTTTTTTTTTTGAAAAAAAAAACATAGGTGTATTTTGTTGGTTTTGGAATGTTTCGTGGGAAGGAAGAGAGGTGATTTTTTTTTTTTTTTTTTTTTGTGAATAGAAAAATAGAAGAAGACAAATACTTCCAACACCATCGACTGGTTTTTTATTATTTATATTATGAAATTGAGTTGAACTAATTCGTTGATGGAGTTGTCCTTTTTTACATATTTGATAAGTTTAAGTCACTTAATTTTTCAACTGACTGATACTGAAACGTTTGGTCCAACCGACCTAAACATCTATTTAACGTGGAGTGAGACATATCATCAAACTTTGTAGAATGAGAATTTCCAATTATATGTTTATCAGTGTTTTTTTTTTTTGGGTGATTATGACTGTGATGGTGATTTTTATGTTGGATTTGTGACATTTAATATATTCATTTAACAGTTTTAATGTCAAACACTTGGCAAGTTTTACCCCCACAAAAGTTGTGATTTAAATAACAAGAAATATCATGACCCATGAATTTCAAAATATTTATGTTTTTTTATAAGAAAGATTATTTCACAATCTTAAACTTCCCTTGTACATATTAAATAAAACCTAAAAGTTAAGTATTAGTCACTATTAATTTATTTCAATATAGTTATGTGTTATTGTATTGGTTATTATAAAAAGAATCAGTTAGAACAAATCTTATATAATTTTTAATAGTTGGTCAATTTTGGATTAATTATTATAAAGTTAAAAGTATAAGTTTTAACCTTTAAATTTATTTTTTCAATATGTGCATGTACTGTTAAAATTTGTGGTTTACTTTCACAAATCGTTTAAGTATAAACCGTGAAATGACATACTTTTTCATTTATTTCAACATAACTTATTATTTTATTGTGACATTAATTTCTACTTTGCATGTAATTGTTTTTTAGTTTTGATATCTCATAATTTACAAGTAAAACACATCTTTTAAGATTAATATGAACTCTAAACAATGATTTCTCAACTTTTTGCTACTTTTTCTTTACTAATGTTGTTCCTCTCACATGTTTTTACTTATTATTTCACCCAATAGCAATATGCCATGTGGCATAGAGAAAAGCCCTATAATTTCAATGTCAAGCCTGAAACTTGGGTTGGCCTCCAACCTAAATCATAGACTACTAGTTAAGGTTTTATAATATTTAATTAGATGTAAGAAAAGGAGATTAAAAAGTTAATAAAATAGTCTCAGTATGAGAAAAGCTAAAAATGTAGTCCTTAAGTAAAGCATTTTCCACATATTCATGACTCATGATTACTTTAATAATTAGGGTAGGGTTTGGACTTTTGATGGATAAAATTTGGGAATGCAAAATAAACTCGAACAATTTTGAAGTATATTTTGGAAGAAAATCAAAGTTGTCACACCGTTTCAGAAGCTTTGTTTTCTATTACGGTAAACTCAAAATAAAATTAAAAAAAAATTGTCAACAATTATGTATTTTTTTATGAACTCAAACTACAACTGCGTTCGTCTTGAATTTATGTGACATCCACACAAAATTCAACCAAAATTTCTCTTTAATAGTCCAATAAAATCAAGACAATAGTACCCAGGTCGAAGAATACTACATAAAATAGTAAATTTTTCTTTGAGTTTTAGATTTAATTTTTAACTATATAACATTATTTGGAGGTAAACTGAAATGAATAGCAAAAAAAAAATCGATTCACGAGTTTATAATATTTTTGTTTGCTTGTAAAGATGTTCATGTTAGAAAATAATTAATCGCACATGACATATTTTGTTTGTATAGCACTTTCATGACTTCTCCTTACCCTCACACAAAGCTCTCTCTCCTTCTCTCTTTATTTTAATTAATTTATTTGTGAATCATTCAATATCTTACTATTTTATTGTGTTTCGACATATATGAAAAAATACTAAAATAGTGACATTATTTTTTACTGATTTTTAGCGTTTTATATAAAACTGTGAAAAATTATCATTCATATATACCGAATTGAGAGGTTTGATTTGGTACATTAATTTCTCCTTCCATCAAATCAAATGCCAAACAAGATTTGTGCTCAAAACCCATTTAAGTTCCATTGATCACTTTGGATGAGAAAAGGATTGATGTGTACACATACATTTATACAACCCAAGAACAGCACAATAAAAATAATAAAAAAACAGCAATTTTTAAATATCAAAACATAAATTGAAATGCCAATGCAAAATCTATTTATATTTCTACTTCAGACCCAATCCCCAAACATATGCAAAATAAATGAAAACCTTCTGGATCTATGTCTAAAAATAATAAAGTAAAAAACTCAAAACAATATTGAAAAAGACTATAACGACATAGATCATGATCGCAAACGATATGTTTTGACCAAATATATATCCGTTTTAAGGGTACAAGTCAAATTTTAATCCGTTTTGAGTGCATCCATTACACTTGTACATACATATATAACACTACTCCAACTCCAAAGGGTTTGGTGCAAATCTCAACCACTAGATTACAAAGATCACATGGAATTTTATTATTTTATCTCTCTAACATGCAAGTAATCAAAAAGTTCAGCAAAAAGAAAAAAGAAAAGGCCTAAAACAAAGCCCTAAGGGAATTTATTAGGTTCAACTCATTATTTAATTTGGTTTTCAATTACATATTGAATAATCCTATATTATAAAATGGTTTATTATATAAAAAAATTATGTGGTTGATAATTATTTAGTGCCTTTTGTTCAAGAATGCATTGGTTGATTGAGAGTATATTTTGTGTGCCTTTGGGCAGCTTAATAGAATCTTGATTATTGTTCTTTTGTTTCCTTTTTGCTTAGCTTAGTTAGCAATTAACCAACCATACCCAACAACCCATTAAATACTTTAATCATAATCTTTTTCTTTTCTTTTTAGAACGTATAAAACTCGATTCTCATTCTTTTATTTAGATTTGACACGCGCTGAATACATTTGTTCTTAGAAGATATTCCACTCGTATTCTCGTCCTTCATTCTAAATCAACAATCGCGTTTACAAAATATTGAATTTACTTCATCTTTAGGAACTATTTGAATAATGAGATCTTGCAATTATTGTTGTTGTAATTGGTAATTCAGGTTGAAAATGTCTAATCCGAACCCGACACATATGAGACATGAGTTATCATAGATTTTACATTAAAAAATGTGTGAAACAGTGTAAGTTTATCCAACTCAACATGAATTGTTCTCGTAATAAACTCGATTCGATATAAAAATTGAATTTATCTATTATTCATTTTTTTATAACCAATTATTTAAATTTTAGATGCTAATTGATTCGTATCCAAATTATATGCATAGAAAGGATATACATTATTGGGAATATGTTGCAATCAATGTTCTTTTTATATCATTAACATATTGAAGTATTGGTTGTTGTTCATGCATGATTTGATTTTTCATGGATCACCTTTTCACTTTTGACTATAATATGCAAAAGAAATTTGAGTCTCAAATTATTGTTTGTGCCAAAATTTTGTTGAAAATGTTTTTGTTTAGGGACTATAACTTTCTCCAAACTCGGCAGAAATTTGAAATCATCGATTGAAAAAATAACGGGCCGACATTAACTACCATAGATGATCATTAATTATGATTCGACGGTTAAATTGTTGTTAATTTGCTTAAGTGACATTACAACAAGACTAATAGAAGATACCTACATAGATCATAATATCATATTGATCCAAATTTAGTCGCCGTGGTAAAGTTGACAATTCTTGTACGCTCGTCGTGTTAAGATACCTACATAGATCATATTGATCCAAACGCGCAAGTATGTTTCATGGCTCGACAAGAACACGAACGCGGCACGGATACAAAATTAGCAAATCTAAACACGCTTATTTCATGTCGGGGCGTGTGTCGAGACCCAAATCATCAACAAAAAATAATAATTAAATTGACATCAACTAAGTAATGACACAGATGTTAATAGTCAATAAAACTAATTTAATCTCCATTTTGTGTATATCAATGAACTCATAAGATATCAATAAAACTACACTTCTAAATACAACATATGATACAAAAACCAACCTACCATATGTCCAAATCTACCCCTTAAGTGTTTTTTAATGCATCCCTAAAATGTTACACTCTACATATTGAGAGGTCTCAATTCAAAATTCAAGATATCTCCATAAGCTAATGCACATTACAATTAAGACTAAAATCCCAACAAGTCTAAGTAATTTTACCATCGGCGTAACCCGATCAGGAGCTTGAGCTTGATATTTGGTATCAAGGCGTATTCTTCTTGGCGCGCTACCTTGAGTCGCGTCGCTCTTGGTGTAGGAGGGAATTGGGATTCCACGAGCTCTTCTAACGATCCCTGATACAGCATTTTGATCGCCAGTTGATTCCGGAGCCCAAGATTCATTCCTTGCGTGATTTTCAATATATTGAAAATCTTGCTCAAACTGTGGAATAGAACGGCACATTAAATATGAGAAAATTGCATATAAATACCTTATACTTAACTCATTTTGCAGATAACTCCCGGTATGTTAGTTTTTTCGTGACAACAGACTCCTTGTGCTTTTAATTTTTTTCATTTTGTTAGTTAGGCTTCCATAAATTTTCCCTCACCGTATGGCGCGTGATATTTTCAAAAAGTTCAGAATTGTAAAAGAGACATAGTTCACGGTGGTATTTGCAATTTCTCCAAAATTAAAAGCAAGGTAGTTAGCTATCGTGAAAAGAAGTATAGGGAGTTATATGCAATTAGGGCTAAACATGGGTATTTATTTGCACTTTCCCCTTAAATGATACATAAATTTAAATCAACCATAATGTTCAATAAATCGCATGCACGCTATAAATGAAGGTTGCAAGTTCACTGAACAAAGTACAAGCGACTTTGAAACGTGAACTGACCTGTGCTTGGACTCCTGAGCTGCTCCATATTCCACTCCCCCCGATAATCGAACTCTTCTGAGTGTAGTTCTCCTCTTGAGGGTACTCGTCTGAATTCAGGACAGAATCCAAGAAATCCGAAATGTAGTCATCGGATTCATTTGTGCCGCCCTGAATATGAGCCCCACTGATACTGTTGCTAAAATCGTTAGTCTCGGGATGGTAAAAGCCAGAAGATCCAAACTCTGCTTGCACTTGTGAGTGCAATGGGGAAAATACTGGATCTGACGTCGGCTCATTGAAAAAGTACGGCAGTGGATCCACCTGAAATCACAAATGCTAAATTTACTTCACATTTCCAAAGGGATTGAGTTACGAAAATAGCCTGTATGCAAGAATGCGTACATAAATAACCCTCCCCATGCCTAGAGCTGAGAATTCGGATTTTGGCTTGGGTTTTTTTCAAGCTCAAATTGAAAAACCTAACCCGAACCAGACCCGCAAGAGTTATAGTTTTGAGTCACGGGTTGGGTTGTGGGTTTTACATAGAAAATGTGTGTCCAACTTGACCAGTACTTATCCATAATAAACCTGACCCAACCCAAAAAATGGTCAGGCATATTTTATGGAACCCGAACCCCCAAAAATACATATCGGGTTCCGGTCATCAGTTCAGTCCTTGGCAATTTCATTTGGTCCGGTCCCAATCCAAATCAGATCCAGACCAAATAATTCCTAGTTTCGAGTAATGGGCTTTACATAGAAAATATGAGGGTTACCCGATTCAACCAGTACTTTTTCTATGATGAATCTGTCCCAAGCCAAAAAATGATCAGGTCCATTTTAAGGAACCTGAACCCCAAAAATATGGGACGGTTTTAGGTGCCAGCGGGTTCGGGTCCAAATTGTCAACTCTACCCACGCCCCCACAATGTTGGGAGCCTGCGCTGAGCAGTATTTTTTCATTTACAAAGAAATGGCAAGAAAGGTTCTAAATTAAAATCCACATGATTTTCTCACCTCTACAGCACCGTAATAAGCGTTTAAGATATTTCCATCACACTCTGTGGATGCAACAGCGTCAGGGGTTATTTTGTTAGTATGTTCCACGAGATCAGTACTCGGGAGAAGATTTTCGGCATCCTCTCTCAAAGCCGGAGAAACCTGATTTAATGCAACGTCGAATTCAGTATCTTCAGGCAATGATTTGGCCATATTAGGAGACGACACAGCTGGTTCAAGTTCATCACCATTTGAATCTTCAATACTGTCGTCTTGTTTCTTGAATAAACGACAAAGGACATAAGCACTCTGAAAAAGGTTAAAGGATTAAATTAGTTGAAGGAATTTTGGTGTACCAATATTTACAAATTAAGCCACAGAAATGCAATAATCTATGAAATAATGCGAAAGCATTCAAGAATCAACATTTATGAAATTCACACAACACAGTTCGGTTATGGAACCTAAAGAATACTTGTCCAATCTTGAATGGTTTGGTTATTTGAAGTGTACTATACTACTATCTCCATCACACACATAACGACTTATATCGTAAGCATGAAAAAAAAATCCTTGTTATGACCTAAACCTTCTTTTATGTAAACTAAGCAAACTCTAGTTGACAATACATGAAATCGTTGAATTATAAATTATAAAAAATCATATACATGTCTTGTACTTCACCTCAAAATCACATAACTATCGTGAACTTTCTTTTCCATCACATAAAACTAATTTGTTAATGACACTGTTGGGTTTAATATGAAAATAATATTTTGCCCCTAAATATATAAATTTTAACCTACTTTTCTTCAATCATTTTATTTCATTTCTCATTTTAGCCAAAGGATAGAAGAGGACAAGAGAAGAGAAGAGAAGGGGGAGAGAGAAAGAACAAAAATAACAATACATGAAAATAAAATTAAACAAAAGGTTATTTTAGGCAATAAAAAAATTAGGTCTTGTGACAATCAAGTGATGAGAGAGAAGGTGTGTTCCGTTTAAACCTAACTGACAGATTAGTTTACAAAAGTTCAGGGTATTTTGTGGTGCAAGAGTAAAAATTGGGATAGTTACATGATTTTGAGATTAAGTGAAGGGCATTTATACAAAATTTCCCCTATAAATAGCAAGTTATCAAATGTAATAGACAAATAATCTTCTCTTAACTTGATAGCTAAATAAATCTTCACTCAAGAATACGAATATAACAGCTTTAAATCAGTAATTACTTTTTTTTTTAAGTCTTGTAAACGCAATAGCATTTAAAGCATGCAGGCACACGCTTAAGACCAATATCTAACCTGGCCGGGGTTTGTGCCATCCATTTCCTTTAGTGTTGGTCGGTACTCGTGCATCACCCAATTGGTCCTTTTACCC
Organism: Pelargonium citronellum; assembly: GCA_036897665.1. Classification (NCBI taxonomy): domain Eukaryota; kingdom Viridiplantae; phylum Streptophyta; class Magnoliopsida; order Geraniales; family Geraniaceae; genus Pelargonium; species Pelargonium citronellum. Next base: position 20,550 of record JAYMSZ010000253.1, read on the forward strand.
TTAGGAGCACGCCCCGTATAAAAAACCAGAGTCTTCTTCATGCCAATCAAGCTCGTTCCTGACTTGATGTTCCGATCCTTGCCAGTAGCTTTCCAGTACCCTGCTGCGGTTGCCCGATTCAATCGGTTACCATTCGGATACTTCCTGTCCCGTGGACAGAAGAAAAACCATTCTGAATCTGTCGTAGGTATGATAGACAAATCTACAAAACCCAAAATGATATAACAAACCATAAATGAAACTTCACTCACAAAATTGAGGTTGAGAAATCAAAAAATAAAATCAATTACTAGCGAATTGATAGTTTATTACAAGTTTATAAAATATTAATACCAACTATAAGATTACATTCTAATTTTTCTATCATAAGACTAACCATTAATAGAAGATAACCCTAAAAGGCTAATTAGCATAACTAAGCTCACACAAAAACCAAATTTAACTCAGCAACAGCAACCACAATTAACCTACCAAACTTCAATCAAACTCAACAAAATCTAAAATTATGAAGAAAAAAATATATTTTCAAACCCCCAAAACTTCATGAACAACACTAAGTGCAATAAATAGAAGAAGAAAAATCAATTACTAGCGACTTAGGAGTTCCTTACAACACATTCAATCCGAATTCAAGTTACATTCTAGTCCTTCTATATAAAACGAAAAGTTAGAATCTAATTCAAGTAACTAAAACTTAACATTAGTATAAGTTGAACACAAATCCTAAACAAGACCACACAACAAAAACATTTTTTTTTTTTGCAGAAATATCAAATTTAGCCTAGCAACTACAATCATCCCACCAAAAGTACAGTTCAATCAAACCCAACAAAACCTAACAAATATGACCAGAAATATATTTTTTCAAAACTTCATGAACTACATTGAGGTCAATAAATGGAAGAAGAAAAAAAAAACAATTATTACCAACTTAGTAGTTCATTACACCACATATCCAACCCAAAATTACATATAAAACAAAAGTCGGAATCTAATTCAATTATCTAAACAAAAATCCTAAATAAGCCCACAGAATATGAAATAAAAATCATATTTTTATGCAGAAACACCAAATTCAACTCAACTACCACAATCAACCCACCAAAAAAATCTTCAATCAAACTCCAAAAACCAAACAATATCTAGCAAATATCACAATTAGACCTAAAATAGCCACAAAAAATGAGGATATGAACAGAGAGAAAGAGAGAGTACCAGGCAAATCCCAAGGCTCCACTTTACAAACATCGATTTCTCTAATGACCCTCACGTCCTCATCATTCCCATTAATCTTCAACCTCAAGTAGTAATCGATCAGCTCCTCGTCCGTCGGCCGGAACCGAAACCCCAGTGGCAGAGAGCTAAGCGACATCACTGCCATTTAAGTGAACACTAAAGCGCTGTGGAAATTGGAAAGCTCCAAAAACACCCTTTACGAGAAAATCCAAAAAAGTATCAGATTCAGATGGTTCCGGCTATGGCTTCCACGAATCTGAGTCCGATCTCAGAGACCACAATCGCACTAAAAACAACGAATCGGAGCAATTGAAGAAAAGGGTTTTGTCCGGAGAGAGAGACGAAAAGAAACCCTAAAAAATGAAGATTCTCGGTGAAGTGGCGGAATTTTCGGTATCGTCCATGGGAATTTTTTTTCTTCTTATTCAGTATCTGTAGACGAAGGAGCTGAGGAAGATACTGAAATATACGTTTTTAAAATTAAATAAAAATCTGGTTTTTACTATTTACTGTATAACCCTTATATTATTAACTTAATATCGGTTTTGCCTGTGATTTCTCAACTGTGTGTTGTGGTGATATTGGAGTGAACGAGGGATAGTTTGGGGATTTTTGTGACGTAGGGACAGAAAGTCTGGAAATGTATTGTCGCCAATGAAATGGTGACACGTGGATAGACTTTGTGAACTCCCGCGAATGTGGGACCAGCAGTTGAGTTCGCGCGCTGGTAGTTAAATGGTCAAAAGTAAGTACTCCCAATTCGTGTGTCCGAACTCGACACGAAATAAGTGTACTTTCTGCTCGGTCTCATTGTATTTGTAATTGTGTCGGTTTGTGTTGAGCTTAAAAAATATAAATTAGATTAACTATTTGTGTTATAATACGCATGACCCGTTCAATATAATCAAATGCAGACATTTTGTTTACCAACATGCATGTCGAACGTGTTTTGGCATGACATGTCGTATAGTGTCAACCAAGTTCATCCAATTATGTCTTGCTTGTGTTTAATGTTTCATCATGATTACTACACATGTCGTGTTTGTATTGTCGCATTTAGCACTATCTTCAACCTTTGGGTTTTGTTTTAAATTTTTCAAAAACATATCCAAATGTTAATGTATTATAACACCCATCTTCATGTTCCCGAACAAATATACGAGTTTATCGTGATTGTTACTTCGTCCACTTATCTTTCTTTTATAGGATTAATGTCACCAATGGTACACGAACTTTGGAGCTATACCCAATTTGGTACACGAAACTTTTAAAAAACCAATT
>JAYMSZ010000254.1:0-23057 GCA_036897665.1 Pelargonium citronellum
GTGGTGGGGCAACTGGAAGCCCCGGCCTCCGGCCTCCGCCGTGCCTTGGTTCTGGCCTTCTGCGTCGCCGGTATTTGGACTGCCTACATCTACCAAGGTATTGTCCAGGAGACTCTGTAAGTCCTCTCTTCCTCTCCCACAGCTTCGTTAGGGTTTCGCCTGAATTTTACGGATCAATGCTCCAATATGAATTGCATCTTGAGCCTGTAATGAGTACTGTAATGGAACCACAAATCTAGGGATTTTTGGAGGTTGTTCGTGTCATTTTCTGATCACGAATTTGTACATTTTTTATTTATCTGCGCATTTGTTTTTCAATTGCCAATTTTTTTGCAAAATGTCATTTGTCAGGACTCAGGATCATGTTATCGGGAAATTTACAGGTTTTTGTGTGTGCGTTAATTATCAGGTCAACCAAGCGCTTTGGTTCTGATGAAAAGAGGTTTGAACATCTTGCATTCCTCAATTTGGCGCAAAATGTAGTTTGTTTGGCTTGGTCTAATATGAGTGAGTTTTTTTTTTTTTTTTTCCTTGCGTTTGCTTCAAAGTTGCTTATTGATGATGATGCCTAAAATGTGTTTTCTTTTTTAACAATGATGCCTAAAGTGATGAAGCTATGGTCTAGTAGTGGTACTGGTGGTGCAACTTGGTGGTCTTACTGGAGTGCGGGGATTACAAACACTATTGGTCCCGCTTTGGGCATAGAAGCTTTGAAGTACATCAGTTACCCAGCACAGGTGCGCTTAACTTTCTCTATTCAGTTAAATAGGCTTCTATGTTACACACCGAGGAGGCTGAGATTTTTTGCTCAATCGCACATGTTCTCAGTCTTGTACTCATTTGATTGGATTGTTTTTGCTTAAGCCTTGTTCTTTTGCCCACAGTCATGAGGGAATATATTTTTCCTTGAGAGGTACTAGTCAACGAGTTTGAAGATGTCTGGTAAACAACTTGTTCTCTTAATTATAACACTTGCCTTGTTAATTACAGGTCCTGGCAAAATCGTCAAAAATGATTCCAGGTGGGACATTTGAAATTTCGGTGTCTACAAACTTGCTTCCAGCTTATTAAGCTTGATAATGTTTGTTGATTTTACTAGCATTTGGGTGTTATTGAATACTTTGCTTATGCATTTGTAATCTATACAGCTTTAACTCATTTTCCTCACATGGGAAAAGAAAAAAAACTTACAAAAATAGGTTTTATAAGTGGAAGTATCCATTGTTATGATTTGAGGATCCTTGACCACCACTTGTTCATACGCTACTAATACTTTTTAAAGCAAATTAATATCAATTGTAGTTTATGCAAACAATGTGATATTCTGTTCACTGTAATGATGTAAGTTTCATGCCTGGTTAAGAGAAGTTCCCCCACACCCTTTATTAAAATTAATGATATTAATTACGCTTGTCTAGTATTCTTTTCCTTCCCCCTTTCCACTCACCCACACACACAAATATATACTTATTTTTATGCATATATGTTAAATGTAGAGGGTGTGCTTTGATAGACACCGATTAGTGAATAGAATTTGAATTAGATTATTGTAAAACCAAGTTATGGAATCTCTACCCATGATCACAGTTGTAGCATATAAGCTGGATAGTCTGCTTTGTAGTATGTAGCGTATAATTAAGTATTATAGGAGTATAGTCATTATTTATGCTGTCTTTCTGTTCATTGGAAAATTGACTTCTTTTTCTTCTTTTCTTCTTTTTTCTTTAGTTAAGATTTTGAGTTCTAGAATCGATTTTGACCATTAAACAGTACATTCTCTCCTTTTGCAGTGATGCTGATGGGCTCTATAGTGTATGGTATAAGATACACAATTCCTGAGTACTTTTGTTCTTCCCTTGTTGCTGGAGGTGTATCAACATTTGCACTCTTGAAGGTACGAGTTTTATGTATTTAAGCCACAGAATCAGGCCTTAGCAAAAAAAACGATTGTCAGAATATTCAGAGACATAGTTAGAGGTCTTAACGAGTGCATGGGTTGATTTTCAGACCAGCTCAAAGACTATCAGCAAGCTGGCACGTCCAAATGCTCCCCTTGGATATGGGCTGTGTTTCCTTAACCTTGCATTTGATGGATTCACGAATGCTACTCAGGATTCAATCACAGCTAGGTATTTTCCCCCCTAATCTGTTGTGGCCAACTATTTGGGACTGTTGTTTATTAAAAAAAGGCAGAGTTTACCTCCCACCATTATGGGGTTTAGGGAGGGTCATTTTGCTCAAGCAATTAGTAACAGGATACGCAAGATCAATTCAGAACTAAGAGATATTAAAAACCTTAATTCCCACTGGCATTTGATCATTTTGGCCTTGCCTAAGAAGTCGGCAAAGAGTTAAAATTGTATGCGGTTGTACAGAGATTCACATTGAACTGATTTAGGAATGTGCAGCATGAAAATCTATTGTGATCAGTATATTAACATAAAAGCAGGGAAAATCTATCGTGTCTCTCCCGTATGTTTGGGAAATCTTGTCTACCCACACAAATAATTTTTCATCATTAGACAACTAGTTTCAAGAATACTTCTGTCTAAAAAGATATGGTGACTTTACAAGAAAAATGGTTCTGAACAAAACTATAAACCAATTAACAAGATTATATTCATTATTAGCAAATAAATTGCAGGATGTGTAGGCTTCACAGTAAAACAAAAACAAACCAAGCAGTTCCTGTTAACTTGAAAACCATGCAGAATAGAGTGAAGAAAAAAATCATTACCAATGCAGAAGCTGCAAGTGGAGGAGCAAGCCCAATATCATGAACTGTAACAAGTGCAGTCCCTAATCCTTTAGGAGACAGCATCAGTCGTAAGCACTGTAAACTCGGAGGGGACTGAATAACTTCTACAACTCGAGAATCATTCACAGTAGCCTCCAAGAAACAGCTCCCTCCAATAATTGACAGATTTACCTGGAATAAGAAAATTGTTGCACTTAGAAACAAAAGTAGTGCCTGAAATGAATACATAGTGTCATGCAATGCCAATACAGAAAAGCATTGGCAGGGTTAGTGTGACTACCCAATTAGAATGTCTTTGATGAGTTGTTCCTTGCATTGGTGTCTAACTTAGAATTCAGTGTTGATGCATCACAAATAGATTAAATGTGAAGATTGTGACCTCTTAATATACACTAGTTGCGTTGAAGAAAACACATATAGATTAAATGTGAAGATTGTGACCTCTTAATCTACACTAGTTGCGTTGGAGAAAATCTAACATGTTATCGTAGCCGGTTTTAGTCTTGGGCATGTAGCCTTCAATCCACCATCCAAAACTAAATACTTGTAAAGGGGCCATGAGCATAAGTAAATGCATGCACTTGATAGGAAGTGATGATGTATCCCACATCGGTTAAATGTGGAGACTGTGACCTCTTAATATACCAAATGGGCCCTCCACTTATATCCTTAGGCTTTAGGGGTAAGAAGAAATTAATAGTTAACTGCCAGACAATTCCCTATATCACTTTACCTAAGATGTCCCTGATGCTAAAGGGGTAGATTATGTTTGCAATTTTTTAATGCTTACAAAACAGTTTCTGTTAGAAAAAAAAATATCCAATATTCAAATTTTTGTTGACAGGCCAAAAGTGGCAGTATAAGTAGTGATAAATTTGTACAGAACCGACCTCAATTAACATATGCACATTGAAAAAAGTTTTCCAATACCATGCCTGAGAAGTGATTTGCACACTGAGGGGATACTAAGTCTGAATGGCATACAGAAACAACCAGGTTTATATTTACTGGTGTAAATTGTAATACATATTAAGTGTTCAATTCTCAAATACAAACATTAAGCAAAAAAATACCTCCAAAACACTAGAAAGTAATGATGTGGGCTAAACTAAAACGAAAGTTCAAATTTGTCATTCAGATTAGTGGCCATATATTAACTAGAATTGATTTGCATGTGGTTTAAGACACAGACCTTTTTTCTTTATCACTAGACAGTGAGCTTTTGCTGTTGCATAATGTTAAGATTTTTTTTCAGCTGGCTGATTGTTCTTTTTTTTTTTTAAGCAAGCGGTACCTTTTATTAAAAGACCAAAGTGGTCGAAATAAAAGTACAAAAAGAACCTGAACAAGAAAAGCAAACTAATTTGACAAGCTAACTATCCAAACAAACAAGCTACAAGATTAAAATTCCAAAGAGATGATGATAAGGTAGATGCCGGGTCGGAACTGCGAGCGAGAGTGAGGCACATGCTCTTGATTCGAAAGGAAGTATCCATCGTATCCATCGTAGTTGAGTATATGTGACGGAAAATAAGAGAATTCCGTGCTAACCAAGTATGCCAAAGAACCACAAGGCTTGAACCATTAGAACCAGAACTACAACTGGTAAGCAAAGAGGAAGGAAAAGGCATATGGACCTTCCATCAACTCAAGACTAGGTGCCATAATTTAAGAGACCATTGAAAACCAACCAAGAGATGGGAACACGATTCCATCGAAGCATCACACAGGCGGCACGTGCGGTTTGTAGATTGGGGGAGTACACCAAGGGAAGCCACTATCACGTGCTGCTGATTGTTAGGGATATTGCAACCAATCAGCTTGCTAATTGATAGGGATGAATGTATGTTAGAATTGATTGATTTCCTTTCCTTGTACAGATAGCATAGGCTGATGATGTATTGAATGTAATATACAAATTCTCTTTTTTCAATCTCACAAGCATGGTGGGCCCATAACCCCCAGAATTGGAACCCAGCTCCAATACCAAGTGAGATTGAGAAAGATAATTTTGTATATTTCATTCAATAAATCACCAGCCTATTTATAAACAGAGAGCTACTCGATACAAGGAAAGGAAATCAATCAATTCTAATATACAATCATCCCTATCAATTATCAAGCTGATGATTAATTGCAAGATCCCTAACAATAAGAAAGCTGAACAAATCTTAACATATAGTCACATACTTGTTCTTTAAGGGGTTCAGTATCATTTTTCAGTAACGGTTCAAATGCTAACACTAAGAAACAAAAAGGATAAATTTAGTTATAGCTTGAGTGGGATAAATAGAGAGAGAGAAAAGATGATGAATTTCATCTTTCCCTCCACATAGTACCAAACAAAACCAACAATTTCGCCTTTCAGATAAATACTATGAAGATTATAACAATTCATCTCCCTAGAAGATTTCATATCACCTAGTTCCAATAATTTTTTCTTGTTTACTGAGAGATTATCACATATCTTTCAGATAAATTTGCAGGTATGGAATGGAGCTTTATCATTGTATGTCTTCACTGGTTCGATTCTTCCTCAGTTTCCTTGTGACATGGGGTTTTCTCTGGGGGCTGATGAAATTACGACTATCTAAATGTTATTCTGGGTAAATTGCAGGCCAGTTAAGAGATTGTGGATCTGATTGCTCTGTACCACTTGTAGACTCTCCTTCTCCCTGGGGTCTTCTGAGTTGATTCAGATTCCCAAATGATTATATTCAGAAATTCACCTTAACCAGAACAAACAATTTCGATTTTTCGCTTCTAGGTTTTGTTTATATTTATTGAGGACCAAAACTCAAGACGGTGCTTCAAAATAGTCATCAAATTGTAGTTGAATTTTACTTTTTTGCATGATTTTTCTCCTGTGGGTACTCACTCTAGACTTGGAAAGAAGATCTAATAGGGTTTCTTTCTTCTTCAGGTTCATGCAAATATGGAGAAAGAGGAGAAGAGCCTGAGGGCGTGACCGTGTATAGGGTCCAGTTTTTTTTGTGAGTGTCAGATGTTTTGGAGAATATCTTAGTTTTTTTTTGTCATCCTCTGACATCAATCTGTGTGGCTGTATATGGGTTATAAATTAAGAAAACAACATTTCAAAAAAAAAATTAAGAAAACAATACTAAGGGTCAACATCAAATATTTTGACAGTCCAAAGTTACCAAAACATTTAACAATGGTATAACTTACATTTTCTTGTCTTATGATTGGGTGCATGAAACATGCCAAGTGGGCAGAACCAGAGTGCATAAGAAATTTAAAAAAAAAATTTGAAAATCATAAAAGAGAGTATTGATTATAGGTTTATGTCCAACCACATGAGAGTGGGAGTGACAGTAACAACAAAATAGGACCAATAAAACCTACCAAATTGGTGTTGGACCACAACAGACAACAAACAACCCAGTTGAAAACATAGATTACTTGCAAAAAAATGTTTTGAAGTTTAAAAAGAGTGAAAATTGATTTTATGCTCAAACACACAAAATATATAAAAAGGGTTAATTAAGCTTGCTTAAAACCTACCTTAGCGGCGGGGTTAAAAAAAACCAAGAAGAACTCCGGGTCGACTCTTAATGTCGAAACAAGCTGCATAGTTAAACAAATGCAAAGGTAAGACCCAAATATAAACTTACAATTACAAAAAACATCAGATAGTAAGGAATCAGTTAAAATAAGTATAAATCACAACACCAGCAATTATCTATATGAACTATATAACCCTCTAAACATAATCCAAAACCACATACCTGTAAATGTATAGCATCTGTAAGAATGCCATCTGAACTCTTGAGCAATTGAGTATATCGACCACCAGTGGTATCACTAAAACCAACAACAGTAGCACGAACCATGCACTGAGAAGCAAAGCATTTGGACATCTCAGTTTATATTCAAGCAAAACACAGCCACTTACACATTATAATGAAAATAATTATATAGTATTCTGATGACTTGAACAGGGACTTCAAACTAAGAAGATAAACTAACTATCCCATGCATACCATATTACCATTATAACCACATAAAATTAACATATCTGATCATTGTATACAGTTAGATTCAATAAATTAATTAATTGATTAAAACTTAGCAATTTGACTACTACGTCCAAATGCTAAACACCATTCAAATTGCACGACTTAAAAATAATCACCAAAAACCGAAAGTTCAATTTGGACTTAGATGCACCAACACCCATCAGGCCAAGTGGTTTAAGGCGCATGGATCCCCTCAGAGGTCTCAAGAGGACATCTGAAATTCAACTTTAAAGGAGTCATGGATTCTATAATATTACTTCAGTAAAAGCTAGGAATGAAAATTATGGGGTGAAGTGAAAAGGCAAAATTTTAAGTTGCTCAACTGTAGCCAAACTACTTAATGTAACAACAAAAGTTCTCTTCTCTGAATGTATACTAAGAGAGAACAGATATAAACCAACAAACATATGGGTATACTTAGATAATCAAATTACAAATAAAGACGAGATGAAAGGTTTTGGAAATACCAGTCCTGACTCATTTTGCAAGACTAAAAACCTTTCCCAAGCGGATTCAGATTTCTTTGAAACATAAGTATCACCCCAATGTGCCAGCCCTTCACAACTACTCAGTTCCCACCTTAAAGAAAGAGAAGATGAGTTTGCAAAAGCTGCTCCAGAGTCACTTATGCCTATTGCGGCTACACGAATACTGCGCCCATTTGCCACAGTAATAGGGGTCCCACGAATTCGCCCCACACTTCGTTCAGCTTGAGTCGCAGTCCATATAACTGCACGCTCATTAACTGAAAATAGCACAAAATTTGTTGAAGTGCACAAAAAGAGAATCAAAAGATACAATAAATAAATTTTTAACGCGCATAACTCAAATAAAAGGGTATTATTTATACCAGGTTCATCAGCTATCACTACAATTGTGGAAGGAATACTACACACAACTGGCAATGTAACTTCAGCTATAGCCGGCAGAGGATGCTCATCTCCAATCAAATTTCCGCGTTTGAAAACAAGGTTCTAAACCATTTAAAGCCAGAAAATAGTGTTACATAATATATGCATTACAAATGTTACAAACAGTTGAGATAACAAGGCAATAGAAACTCACAAAGGTTCCCGGCATTTGGCATAAGACTTTGTACAAGGTCCTATCGATTCCAAATAGCTGGTGCACAAGAACTCCATCTTTGGAATGAACTTGCTCTTTATCCTGAATTTCCACAGTTTCAATGTATTCAACACCTTTGCCCCACTGTTCAGGTCCTCCCAGGAGCATGACATCTAAATGTGTTCCAGGTGCAAGATATAACTTATCCCAATTTTCCAACTGACTATCAGCTGCTTGAGTCACATTGAGCCAGTAACCCCCAAAATGGCTTCCTTCACTTGCCTGACACACCATCAATGGAGGATATGCTGCAATATGTGAAGATGCTTTCAAAACAATTGGTCCGTGAAAAGAATGATCAAGGTGGCGATAATCTTTTGACAATGTTGCATGCAGAATAGTTCGACCCAAACTAGATGCGTATACACGGGCCCATGAGCATGGAGGACCATAAGTGGATGCATGGATTCCATTATTTCCAAGTCGATCCAAAAAGTTTGTTTCCCCTGTTGCATTCACAATGACAAAAGACTCGCTTCCAGATTTCCACTTTATGGAGGAGCTAAAAGCATCGCATCTATAAAAATAGGCTCCTATAAATGACAAATGAACCTTAATAAGAGTGAAGTCAACCAAAAAAGAAAATAAAATAATCCAGATATTCTAGGGTAGAGCAACACCATTTGATGCTTTCATGGTAACAGCAGCTTGAAGATGTGATCCTATAACAGTCTCCACGGGAAAGTTATGCAGCATAATCATAGATGATGGGATGGACACTTCAATCATCACCTAACAGAAAAAATATATATAAACTGAAAACATCAATAAGTAAATATTAACAAAAGGAGAGCTAAGAGTGTGTAACATCTAGAAGTATCCAAACAATAATTTTTTTCATAAAATATCAATTATCAAAAGTTGAAATGAACCCCCCATCGGATGAGTTCTCAAGTGTCAATCATCATTTGAAAATATAATATAAGCATCTCTGCAATTGTACGGTCAAAACACCATATGGTTTTTATTCAGTAGTGCAGAAAACCATTTGAATGTCCTAAAATGATAAAGGTCAATCCTTAGGACTTTGCAAAACTATATTAGCTCCATTGCACATTGCAAGTAAAATATCATTCTTTTTTACTTGTTGGAATGCAGATACTTGGGCAAGAAATACCATATTAGGAATTTAGGAACAATATATAAACAAGAAGCAGAGCACTGATCAGGGATCTATTTCATTCATCTTACATCTCAATTAGTAGATGCTTCATTTCTTTTGGGGTGCAGAAGAAACAAATCAATATATTGGCTAGCAAAATTTCATTACCTCATCATAATTGAATACATCAAAAATGGATACTACTTTTACAGTAGCTTTACCAGGCTTCTTCGCCTGGACAACCCCAGAAGCAGATACAGATATTATAGCCATGTCTGAAGAAAACCATTTGTAGTCATTGGCTGACTTTGCACAACCTACACAATTTAATAAGCCCTCCTAGATAAGATGACAAATGTAATTTAAACATATTAAAAGTTTAGCAGGTAGAAAGCTATAAACCTCCTGTAGCCTTTAACTCAACCTCCTGATAAACAGCAGGTGCCCATGGAAGAAGAATGCTTTGAGATAGACCACTTCTTTCGTCCAGAGTAAATTTTACGGCATTGCAGACCATGATTTCTTGTACAACCTTCAGAACCTACAGAAGTATAAGAAATATAAGCAAAAACAAATAAATAATTGAGAGAATACAATAACCAAAGTTGAGGAAAACAGAAGAGAAAACAATAGCATGATGAATAAAGAAGACAATTTTTTACTTCAAAAAATGACAACATTGGTTAGAAAAGAACAAAGATAATCTAGGGTTTTTATCACAAAGTATCACTTCCATCTTTCATTATGCCCACTAAATTTTCAATGTAGCCGTAGCAGAGACTGAAAATACTTATTTAAACATTACTTCCTTAACAATAATCATGACAACCCCCCCACCTCCCAAAACCCAGAGAACAAAGGAACATAGAACATCAGCATGATATTTTCATTGCTTTTTTTTTTTTCTGCCACAACCAAAGAGAAGATCGAGTTTCTTTCTCCTTTTATCCGCAAAGCGTTGCTGTCACCATGCTCCAACGAGATTATAGGGTGTAGAATCAGTCCCAAAGAAGCTCTAGTAGCTCCTTTCATTCTCATGGTTCAACTGCTATCAACCAATAAATCCAAAGCTGAAATCTCTAACCAGCAATATTAAGTAGTAGAAATTTTTTGTGCCTTTCAAAGATTACTGCAATTTCTTTTCTATAAATTCAAAGCATAATTTGCAAAAATATATTATGCCCATTAATTTTCTTATATTTATGCAGTGGAAATCCCACCACAGATTATACCCATACATTTTTCTATAAATTCAAAGCACAACTGACAAATATATATATATATATATATATAGAGAGAGAGAGAGAGAGAGCAAGGATCTTAATTCCTAAGCCAATAAATATTTGGATTAGACTAAGCCACCAATTAGGTTGACACCTCATTAAAATGCTTGGACTCAGCGGGCATGAGACCTCGAGGGAACCAAGCGCCTTAAACCGCTTGCCCCAAAGGTAAAAAAAAAAAGAAGAAGAAGAAGAAGAATAAACAATAGAGTTAAGCAAAAATGTACAAAGCATCACCTCCTTGGTTTCATCGTGCCCGGTAAAATAAGTCAATGAAGCAGTCAATTTTCCCACTCCCTCTGAAGTTGCTTTCAGGATTCTAGAATTATGCCAGCCATGTTTAGTTGCAATATCATTTGACACTAAGGAAGTTTTCCAGTACTGAGCATAGTTGTCATACAACTTAACATCATCACTCTGCAATGCAGGAAAGGAACTTCTGAGTAACAGAAAACAAAGATAGAAAAAAGAAGTAAACTGTTGAGTAAAATGAACATCATGGAGACAAACACCACTGAAGCATTTTATGTAGGCAGTCAACTTAGCACTGACCTTTGTTTTAGCAAAGAGTCATAGAAGAGATTAGAAAAGAATTGACAATACACAAATAGACATTTGTAACTCATAGAGTACTCTTGTGGCAAGTCAAAGCCTAGTAAACTAACCCTGGTGGTGACCCAACAAGTCAGAAGTGCAATGTAAACAAACACTTCTGAAACGATAAAAAAAGAATACATGAGCTACCTCTGTAATGAAGATTTCTTGTGCACCAGGTCCTTGTGAGAAAACCTTTGTTTGAATGAGATACTGATATCCAGAAACAACATACCACCGTGTCACAGATGGAATGGCTTCTGTTCCCTCGACAGGATCACCAGAACTAGACAATGGTGACAAGTATAAACATAGGGTATCAGGCAGGACAACATGAAGTGATGAGATTTGATTGTGGCCATTAACCCTGGTATCTTCAACAATGACAGAAGTAACTCCTAAGCTAAATGCATGAGTTAAACCCAACTTTGCATCCACCTTGGAAACTGAGGAGTTTGAAACAGACCACTGATGATGTGGAGATGGTAAAGTCACCACTGCAAATGCCATTGAAAGAGGTAGTAAGGCAACTGAAAAATAATGCCTTTTCCAGATACCCAACATATGGACAGCAATACAGAATGACTGGATTGATAAATAAAAAAATAGCTAAATACATAAAATGTCTTTCAACTGTACCCATATGCACTTGGTTTACATATACTTTCCAAAACAAAAACTAAAAACGCAAAATAATAACAATAACAATAATATGAGTGTCCACTTTCTTTAAAAATTGTCCCTCAAAAGTCAAAAATGTCAAATTTCTTCTTATTAATTTTGTTATGGATGCATTACCAATAATACCCCTAAGATAAGTGTGGCGGTGGTGATGATGATCATTTTAGAGAAGCATGCCCAGTTTGTGCAAAATAATTTTGACCGTCAGTCCTTAAAAACACTTGTACCAGCAAAGGGCAAAATAGTAATCTATTACATAATGAGTTTAAAGTCTAACACAGATACCAAGAAAATTACTCCAATCGAAACTAGCCCACAATCAAACTAATCCTGAAAAACAAGAGGCCGAAAGAAGGCAAAGCCTACACCACCTTGATACAGTTTATTATTATTCCAAAAATTCTAGATCTTTTCATCTTGTCATGTTGACAACAAGCTTCCATCACTCAGCCAATCACAATCATCTACTGCAACAGGAAAGAAAACAATCGAGCCTAATATACATATAGGGAATCAAAAAACAAGTTTTCACAACATTATCAGACCTGCTTAGGTTAAATATATAACTTGGCTACTAATAGAAGCATAACATTTTGATTTTGAGTATGTGCAATTAATATTCAAAACTTCACTCGCATAAAGCCCCTTCTGGCCTTCTCACCTTTATTTACAAACCAAATGGTTCCAAATTGACAAGGATTTTGCAATCTCAAAAAATTAATTATTCACTTAAATGAGCAATGTAATTAAAAACATATTCTTCTTCAAGAACAAATTATTATAGGTCCATATTTGTTTGAAACAATTGATTCCTATAAAAAAGACTGTTACCAACTGGTGATACTACTGATTTCTTGAACACTTGGTCTCCAAATATATAACCGATAAAATCAGAGGTTAACACTATAGAGGGAAATAACTAATAAGGTAGCAATCCATATCATGTGGCCCATAATTTGGACAACCAAAATCATCAAACTTTAATAGTAAGCGGAAATAGACAACAATTTGGCAATTGTCCATTAAGTACAACCAGAAGGATTTAAGAGTGGATACCTTGAGGAATATTCCCACGAATAACCTTTAGAGTATAATGAAACGCAGCACCTATGAGAACAAAAACGGGTGAGGGAGGATGAAGCGACATGGCTTCTGCTACAGTAAGAACAATCTTATCAGCCATGTCCTTCATATGTTGTTCAAGCAGATGCACAGAAACAATCTCATGGCCAATCCTAAGTCCTTTCACTAGATACAGATCTGAATATACACCCTGCATCAAAGTAAAGAGTTAGATAATAACCCATGGCTATCCCTTCCGATCAACTAGAAGTTAACATACACTATCTTCAAGATTTATTTGTATATCTAAGTCGCCGCACAAGCCGCCACAGTCACTCAGGGGAGATTCCTTCAAAGGAACATGGACGAGGTGATTACGCAGTCCATCAGTTTCAGGCAAAAGCTCCCACATGAACTGCAAGCCCACTAATGATGAAAACACATTCTCTGTAATGAAGATTGACAAGAGAACCATATGTTATGACTAGACCATAATGAATTCAATAAATAATAAAGAACCTACTAAGGATTACAAGAAAGTTATTAAACCTGCAAAAGCATCTAACAAAAACTGAAATATGCGTCAAACTAGAACAGTAACAGTACTGAAGTAATAAAAAGAATCATACACAAAATAGACAAGAAACTAAAATTCTGTTACATGAGATGAATCGTTCCTGCAGTACACCAAACACGATATAACTATATAAATAACAATCGACTTATTCTCTTTGATCCAGACCAATTCTCAGCAAATAAGCCACAGTTTTAATTTAAAAACCAAAGACTTTACTTCTACAAATATAGATACACTGAAATCGATTTATGGGTCAGGAGAATAAAGATCAACCTAAAATTAGTTCATAATTTGTGTCTCAAGTAACCATATGTAATACAAAAAGATATTATAAAACATAATAAATAATAGCAAAATTTGCAAGCCCCTATGTTATGTAGAGAAAATAAACAATTTCGACCAGACTAAAAACTTCAACTTGGATTGAGTGTTATTGAATGGTACAATAGAGTCAAATAGGCTGGAACACATATTGCAAACTGTCGAGAAATTTAACAGGTATTACTGTAACTTAGAAGCCATTGACCCAAACAAAATCTACTAGTCATTTTTATTTCAGATGTACCTTCACTGTCAAAGGCACGAACACGAAGAGTAGCAAGCCCATCTAAGTCAAGTTTAACAGAACTATGAAAAATCTGGATTCTGGAAAAATTGTCAATGAAAACTTTGCAGCGGATTACAATCCCAGTTTGTACGTCGGAAGCATAAATAGCAGTCTCCTTGCGACCACTATAAGGGGCAATTGATCTCAACCGTGCACTTGTTGAGCAGTGACTACTTGAATTATATTCAGGTAGAACAGAGAGAATATCAAGATGATCCCATGACCTGTACAAATTATAAAAATTAAATGAGGAGATGAAAACCTTCTAACTACATTACATGGAGTAAGAAAAAATATAAAACTTTCTGAAGCAATTCTACCACTAAAACAATTTGGTTTTCATACATACTTGGTAAATCATCTCATCTATTACGGAAATGCATCATAAATTTGATTATGAAATTCTAATCCAACAAAAACAATTCTTCATTCAGAACCAGAACCAATCTGACAACATTCCTGACATAGTGTCAGCTGAAACAGACTGATTTGATAATACAGGTAATTCATCAAACGCATTATTTCCCTTCTTTTCTGAGAGTCCTCATCACATGCACTGAAAAATGTAGGAGCCATGAAGACAGCCTGGTTTTCTAGTCCAAGAACCTGCAGACGTCCTTGTACCTCCAAGTTGAAGCTGATTACTGGAAGTACTAACAAAACTAATACTAATGTTCTACCCTTAATAACCACCCTATTAAAGGACCAACTCAGCGAAGGTTAAGCTTATAGTGTAAGGACCAGTATTAAGTTTATACTCTAGCACACCTCCTAATGTAAAAGCTCATTATCTCTTTGTACATGATCCATGCACATTTCTTCTTGCCTTGTGCTGGAATTTTAACTTTTTTTAATCAGGGTGGCCAAAGGTCTCGAACTTGAGACTTCCAGTTTTAGATGCCTCTGATACCATGTTAAATTGTTAACAATAGGAATGAAGAAAAAAAAACCATTTGTACATACAGGACTGGTTATGATATATAAGAAAATATAGTAAACCCCTAAATAAAACTCAAAAGTACATCAAATACCTAATTCCAAGCTTAACCTAACAGTAGAAAATCCAATATTAGCTTTATACTCGTAACACACCATAAGCACTCAACAATGGAAAGCCTACAAGCATAACACTATCAAATATGATTTTCTATCTTGTTCCTCGCCAACAGTGTTGCTCGTCAATATGACCATTACCAACACCAAGGGCAGCCTGAATGAACAGTTCCACTAATGCTCATAAAGTAAAGAATGCAGTTCAGCAAATGCGAATATCACAGCTCTCATCATTTTCAAGTCCAGAGACTCAACTCACAGGCCATAGACCACAACAAAATGGTCCTCCATACACTCCCCTCTCAATCATTTTGTCCTCCAAGGTTATCAATGTATCATCCTTAAACCTATTTCCTACAAATCCTCAAGTCCAGACTAGCAATAAAGTATAAACCTCCTTGAAGAATAAAAAAATTACACGAATAAAAGTTCGAACAAATTCATTCTCCAGACAATTTTCCAAGTACAGCTTGATCATAACTTGCCATAAATCAAGAAGCAGCATCAAATCGAACCACGGTAAAGAAGGCAAGGAATGAGAGAGTGAAGTATGTGAGAATGTGCATACCATTTGAAGCAACCATCACTCCCTTGAAGTCGATACTCTACAGGATTAGTCATTTTCGGAGGCAACAGAATGTTCACATCCGCCAAGTGCGGACCAGAACCTTTAAGCGAAGCCGTCTTCTCCACCACCACCTCCACCAATGCTTTCTCAAGGTATCTCTATCTCTCCTCTCTGCTCTTTCTTCACTTTCCGTTTGGTTGGTTAGAAAGTTTCAATTTTCTCGGGAAAAAGGGTTGTTGAGAAACATAGGGGAAATTGGGAGGAAAGTTTAGTTTTTTCTCTCTTTTCTTACTGTAAAGTTCATATTTTTCCTCCAAATACTAACCATATCTAGGAATGTAATACAAGAACACTAGTTGACTCAATCTAGGGTTGGCTTAACTTAACTGGTATTTTCATTGTTCTGAGATTATAATTATGTGTCAATTTGATAGGTGTGCATCAAGCATGCCAGCTACCATGTGTAATATTGAGAGATAGAGTTTTGGATATGCGAAAACTTGATTCCGGTGCTGTTTTAAGGTATCTGTGTCGTGGTATGAAATTGAAGGGGATGGATGGAAATGGGATTCGATTTGGTTTTATCAGTTGTGATTCTATCCTATAGGCCATAAGAATATTAGATTCTTAGAATGTAGAAGAAAAATAGAATAAGAAAAGTGTACCACGAAGAAAATTAAAGAAAACTGCCCAGCTGGGAATGGATCCTCCAATGTATAAGATTTCAGATATTAAAGATACCAACATAGCCCCTCTATAGTCTACACAGTTGTGTTCCAATGAGCATGCTATATCTTATTGCTTTTAATGCGAATATAGAGCTCTTGTAGGTATTTCAAGAATTGAACTTTCCCTAAACCCCGAGGCGTTTCTTCAATGTGAAAGCCGTAGTTGTTATCTTTATGTGCAATTTGGATGTCTTTTGATTTTCAGACATTTCCATCTGATATCTCTTGTCCACAGAAACTCTGTCATCCCAATCACACGCCCGTATTGAAGGATGCATGGTGGGAAGAGGCCTTTCAGTTCAATGGATTCAAATTCCTGAAGTCATCAAATGAAGCTTTCTCATCCACATTTTCAGCTTGCATGTATTATTTTAATGGGGGGCGAGGAGGAAGCAGAAAGGCCTTTGGAAATAAGGGTAGGTCTAACTCGGAGATATCCAGAAGAAATCCATTCAGTGGAAGGCAATTGACTAGTATTCTTATTGCAGCTAATGTATTGTAAGTATAGTAGCTTTTTAAACTAAGGCTAAGGGGGAATTATGTTTTTTTTACTGTTTTCTTAAGTATCATTCTCATTAGTCAATGATTCAATGCGCAACTTTTTCATACTTTTCTTCCCTCCTTATTGCCGAGTCATCTGGGTCTGAAATCTGAATTTCACTGAATAGATTGTTGACACAATTTCTTTTGTTCTATTATGTGTAGAGTTTATATTGCTCAACTTGCGACACAAGGGAAGCTCATGTTATGGGGAGCCAAGGTTAGGGGTTTAGATGTGATTCCAAATTAGATATATGACCTGTTTAGTAGTGCATTTTTTTTTGTCAGTCTATGTGCTGTACATTAATTTAAGGTGTGTTCAGATTAATAGTCTTATTGACAAAGGACAATTGTGGAGGCTGGTCACATCTTCCTTTTTGCATGCTAATGTTGGGCACTTGCTGGTATGGTTTTGAACCTTGCTGCTTTGTATATCTCTTGTCATGATTGACTTCTGTGTTTCAATCTGAAAAGAAATCCACCTTTTTTCAGATAAACAGCTATTCTTTGAATTCTGTTGGGCCTACTGTGGAGACTATCTGTGGCCCTAAGAGATATCTTGCAGTGTACTTCATCTCTGCAATTGCAAGTAACTGCTCACAATCTTACTACAATAGACAAAGTAATTGTTTGCAAACTATTATTCTGATTCAAAAGTTTGAAGAAAATCAGGTTCAGCAACGAGTTACTGGTTCTGCAAATCGCCGGCTGTTGGTGCATCTGGAGCTATCTTCGGACTAGTAAGTAATAAGGTTTACCTTATGGCACGACCATCGAAAGATCTGTTAAATTAGAAGCTGAGAGAGTTACACATCCAGTGTCTGCAAGGCATTCACTTAGTTAAAATTCTCAGACAAGTCCACCCTAAATTTAGAACCGGATGTTGTTCAAAATGCATTCCATCCTTGTTTAATTCTTGTTCTAGTTCCTAGTCAGAATGTTTGAACACAATCAAGGGAAGCTTTACATTTCATTCTCATGTTTAGGGTACATAAATATAGTTCAGTTGGGCCTAATTTCACACAA
Source organism: Pelargonium citronellum (assembly GCA_036897665.1). Classification (NCBI taxonomy): domain Eukaryota; kingdom Viridiplantae; phylum Streptophyta; class Magnoliopsida; order Geraniales; family Geraniaceae; genus Pelargonium; species Pelargonium citronellum. Next base: position 17,745 of record JAYMSZ010000254.1, read on the forward strand.
GAATCAGAATGTTTAATGAACTCTAAATGGTAATTACTCGAAAGCTATGATGAAAGAAATTAGCTAAAGTTCATTTGCAGATATGCATTCGGGGTTCTGGTATATATTCTTTTTTGCCTCATATTGCTCACCCACCTGAACTAAAAGGAAACAAAAAGATATTAAAGAAAAATGTTTCCAACGAGTAGACGAATCTTTGGAATGAGAGAGTATTTCATGACCTCTATATCTTAGGGCTCGGTCAGTTGTTATGCTGTATTGTGGGTGAAAGTTTTCCAAACTAGATGCTGATGCTATATCTTTTTTCATTCTTCAATTTGGATTTGAACTTTGGGTATTTCATTCAGGTTGGATCTGTCGCTGTGTTTGTTATGAGGCATAAGGACCTGATTGGAGGTGGCAAAGAAGAGCTGCAACATATAGCTAAAGTGATTGCTTTAAATATGGTATGTTTGTTACTTACTTTCTTTTTGCTATAGCTTATAAGTGTCATACATTACCGGGGGAAAGAAACATAGTATGGCTCAACGGAACAATGTTTTTTATTTACTTCACAAAATAAATAAAGATGAGTTAAAAGTAACTAATTTAGCTTGATCCATGCATCTCAAATACTGTAGTTTGAGCATGATCTATTTATTACAATTTGTGTTCTGCATTTATGTTTTGTGCTTAACATTACTATGCATCTGCCCTGCAGGCTATTGGGCTAATGTCTAGAGGCATTGATAATTGGGGACATGTAAGTGTAACATCATACTTTTTCGATAGCTTTCTAAAATTTATATTTCAATAAATTTGTTGTCTATATTACACGAACTATTATATCCCTCATCAAACCTGATTGGATAAACGCCTCTGTTCGAAGATTATAGAAAATTTGCTGATGAAATGTTTTAATGAAAATAAAAAATAACCTGAATGTAGAGTGTCACAGTATTTCCAATTTAGGGGTCAATATTTTCACGACTGATAAAGCATGATCATGGAAATTCATGGAATTAAAATATTCTGAAACCTATGTTCTGTTCCTCTAATTTTTTCATTTTTGTACTTCCAAGTTTAGCTTCCCACTAGTGCCGAGCTTAACAATGCTCTCTGGCTTTACAATATTGAAGAACTAAAAACATACCATAATGGGCATTCTGTTTAAGTAGTAGGGATCCACAATATTGTGGAGATGATGAGTAATTTCAGTCCAAAATACCATGGAGCTTGCATGTTGTTTTTCTTTGTATGATTGACTCGTATGATTATCTGCTTGTATTATCTTTCCCAAATTAACACCTTAGTTTTAACAATATTATCAGTTAGGAGGCTTGCTTGGTGGAGTCACGACATCATGGCTTATTGGACCTGCCTGGAAGTATCAGTCCCAGACCAGAGATGGGCATAAAGTATTTATTGACAAAGCTCCAATTTCCTACCTGATTAACACGAGAACTGAGACCAGGGAATTCAAATGAAGTCTTGATTTTGCGAACAACACACATCCTGAAACAATGCGGACCGAGTTCTTGAACATGAAATATAATTCATTGAATTGACATTTGAGTTACTGCTTATGTTCTTTTTAGACAACAATGAATACGATTATTTTTCCAGCTCCCCATAGAAAGAAATGGATGCAACACTATGTTGTATTTCTTCAACTTTTTCATCTTGGTACTTCCAAATTTAGCTTCCCACTAGTGCCGAGCTTAACAATGCTCTCTGGCTTTACATTATTGAAGAACTAAAAACATATCATAATGGGTATTCTAAGTTCTAGGAATCCACAATGTTGTGGAGATGACAAGTAATTTTTCTGAACGAAAATTAATAAGAGGTGATTGTCCATGCCTACTAAAGTTTTATTGAATCATGCGTACATATTTATTTCACATATAGAAACCAACACATGCTCTGAAAATCAAGGAACTTTATTTCATTTGACGGCACATACAAATGACAAAAAGTTCTCCCATTTTGTGTTTCAATGTTTACATCTCAATGAGTTGCATATATCTCTAAGAGTTCCCTTTGAGAAGAATCTATGCTTTCTTGTGACATCTACAAGTGAAGGCCTGCCACCTTTTTGGCTTTGACCTACTATTTCATCTTTTGATTCATTTTTACATGTATGTTGCTCAGAGAAGGAAAAAATAAAAACTGTCCGTCTTTTCGGACCTACCATGTATGTGCCAGAACAAAACTGTGCATCCAACGCTTTGCACGTCTATCGTTTGTCATTGGAGTCTTGACCAACAAAGGTTATAAAATATGGTGAGTCCGGTGAATCCTATAAACCAAACTTCCTTGTTGAAAGGGCTCACTGCTAAAGCTGCAATCACAACCATAAGAGTAAACATCAATCCATCAATAGTGTATATATTAGCAACGTATTATATATGCAGTAAGTGTATCTAACAGTAGCCATAACAATGTCGATCATGCAACTAGATTAGCAACACATATATAGGCAGTAAATGTATCTAAAAGAATGTCACTGGTCTAACAGTAGTTATCTTCGTATAGATCAAAGCATTAGTAGACGCATGAAAAAGCCAACTCTTGCTTGAATGACAGTGAGGGCAGCTAATAAAACGTCATCAATCTAGATATTAACACATGCAGGAAAAAGCTCCGACAACAAAAGATTGGAAGCCATTTATTTACTTATATTAACTTACCTGACAAACATTTGAGCATGTAACTATCAGGAAGAAATCATATCAGTGACGAAAATGCATAGATAATGTTGAATGCAGCTTAGGAAACAGAGAATTACAATTTGCTTTTTGCAATCAAATAGAGCTCCAAAATTTCCCATTAGTTTCACAATCAATGCAGAAAAAAAACATTGCATACGCATTGGTAAACGTATGAAAACATCATGTCATGAATGAGATTGCCAGGATGAAACTTACGTGATGAGGATGGAGCAGGTGCTGGAGACACCAAACCCTCTCCTCTCCCTTCATTGGGCCCTGGGCTGGAACCATACGACACTACAGGTATCGGTGCCAGCTCAGGTTCTAGACGCGTTGGAGGCAAATTAGGAGTAGCAGCTTGAGGCGAAGGTGGAGGAACAGTTGGGTTAGGATAAGATCTCGGTGAGGAGCTAGGAGGAACAGAAGAACCATGGTATCCACAAGGGGGTGGAGTATCACGAATGTCAGATGAAGGTGCTGGAGAGTAAGTAGGAGAAAGAGTAGGATGTGGGGAAGCTGATGGTTGTGGAGAAGGAGCAGGAGGCTTTGCAGTAAGCGTACTCTTTAGATAAGATGCTAAGCTGATGCTCTTCACTTCACCAAAAATAGTGTTGTCAAGGCCAAGATTCTCCGCAGGAGGAGAGCCAGTGATTGTTTGAGCCAACTGCTTTAATCTCTGTGGCCCAATGCTCCCATGATCAGACATGATTGAGGTTTCGACTATGACACGGGGTGCTACTGTTGAACCATTTGTATTGGTTAGTTGCACAAACACATTCTGCATGAAGTGGTGTAAGAAAAATCATTAGGCAGCAGAATAAGACAATAATGTACCAAAATACACAGTTTTATTTAATCTTTATTCTGATGTGTGGTATATCTTTGGACCTACCCAGTAGTAGTTGAGACTATTTTTATAAGCAATTAGAACCTAAGAACTCAATTAAGGTTTGACAGTTTGTAACCAGAGACAATTTTGGCTCCCGTATGTGGTTCCTACAGCTTATACCCAATCTTAAACCTTATGAAAGCTTAAGTCTTTAAGTTATAAATCTACAGTAACAAGTCCAAGAATGATGGATCCTAATAAACTCGAACCACAATAAGTAGTGAAAAGATTTAGGAGATAGTGTTGTACCTCATCAGATCTCAGCCCCAAGCCCAACTTCAATTGGTCTATGAACTCAACAAAGTTATTCTGTAGTTCAGATATGGAGTTATCAAGAGTAAAATTAAGCATAATCTGGGGCATCTGCCAAATGGAAGCAGATTGCAAAGGGATCACAGTGAGTCCCCCTGGATACTTCAGAATTTCAAACTTAGATGGCTGCTCAGAAGTTGATGTTGTCAAAGTCAGATTGGACTGCTTGAGGAACACTTCAATCAAAGATGACTTCAGCAAACTAAGCGATACTGATGTTATGTGATCATTTATTGGATTAGGAAGCACACCGAACACAACATGAGTCCAATTGGATGCAAGTGGTTGGTGCATGGATAATATAGCCACCTGTTACAAGCACATATAAGGTCAGTTGCTATTCAAGTTACACAATAAAATGCAACTGCAAAGTTTTAAGCAAAACCTTTGTATCAGGAAGACCTATTTCATCATAGATATCATATTCTAATCTTCCAATGCGCGGTACAAGCTGCGAAACTGGCATTTGCAGTTGGAAGAATGCCCGAACTACAGCTGGAAAAGGAGAAGGAAACAGATCAGTAATATATTGTCAAATTAGACCAGGAAAACATTGATGGGACTTCTGTGAGTTCATGAAAGAAACTCACATCCTCACATGGAGGTGGCCTCCAAACAGAATAGTAAATGAATACACTACAGAAGCCCTTTGATTACTTACAAACTAATATTTTGGGTGTGCAACTAATTCTAAGGATATAATATATATGAAGGCTGTACATTGGAAAAGATGTTACATTAGTTGGAACTGACTAAGAAAGAGGGTTTTAAGGTTAGAATATCATTAAACAGTGGTTGTGTGACTACTTTCGTGGAAGAGTGTGGTACATCGAGGTTTCCCAGTGATGTTTCATCCTTTCCATGGACAGGATATCTCATCCTCAGCACTAAACAATTTGGCAAAAATGAAACAGGCCATAAGTTGTGCCATTAGTATAAAAGTAACAAGGAGACGTGATCACGAAATGTTTCATCATTCAATAACTAGAGAATGATTTTTATTACTCTATTCACTCTCTCGATCATACTGAGCCGAATCTATCTCACTAGTGCAAAATATTGACTGGCTGGAGAGTCAGTCTTCATCATGTCAAATGTAGAGTTCTAGTGGTACAGAATTGTTTCACGAGATGCATATGGAGGGGAAGGAACAATAGGTTGTTTAAGGATATAGAGCATTAACTTTGAGTCTTCAAATTGGGTTAAGTGCAGACACTTTTTCAGACTTTCGTGGCCCTCTTCTAAAGATGATATTAATCTTTTTAGGATTTTATTTATGCATTCAATGCTTTTCCTATGTCCCCTATTTTTACACTTTTCCATCCTTGTTTGTGCTTTTTGTATAGGGGTAATTGCATTTACCCCCCATAAAGTTGTCACTTAAACTAGTTGTACCCCCTAAACTTTGTTAACAAAAAT
>JAYMSZ010000255.1:0-23046 GCA_036897665.1 Pelargonium citronellum
TATATATATATATATATAAAAGTTACACATCGTTCAAAACTCACATCTAAAATATTTGAAAAACATTAAGTTGATGTTTAGTATATATAATTGAAAACAATCTCACAACGAAAAAGTGAAGAAACTTTTGAAATAAAAACTACTATATAAAACCTGGTATCTCATTATTTATACTTCTAAAGCATAATAGTGACTGTCATAGTAGTAATTTTTTTGTTACTTATGAAATTAGAACAGACAATTGAGTTTGAAGCCGTGAGAGTTCATCAAATTATTAAAGTTGATGAAATGACAACACCTAATGAATCCGAGAATGTGAGTACCAATCAGTTTGAGATGTCATAGTTTAGCTAGGTCCATATTCCCTGTGCTTGTAAGCTTCTCTTCAAGAGATTCTGGCCATGGCCAGAGCTCAAAAAATCCAACCACTTAAAGAAGAAAGGGTCATAAGAGTAAATTAATAATGTTGGTTTTGAATTCTTTGGTCAGAGAGTAAATCATAAAATAAATGGTATGTTATTTCACCAATTTCATTCTCCTTCTCCTTGCCTTTTATATACAGATTTGATATCAATTCTCTTGACTAAAGATAGAAATGAAGATATTGTATTTGCTTTTGTGTCATATTGTACTTGACTCAGATTGATTTGGCAGTGAAAGCAAATTAAAGCATCATTTGTAGCAGCTGTTTTGCTGTAGAAAAAAAATTGCAGCAACTTCTCAAGGTGGTGGTGTGATTGTGGGACATTGTTGGTGCCAGGCCATTTTCTTTCTTCTTCTCAATGACATCTGAGCAGACAAACATCAATCCTCAAGTTAAGTGTGTTTTTATACATCTTACTGTTGAAACACTTCTTTTTTTTTTGGTGCTTTGAGAACTTCCTTTCTTCTTTTTTCTTTCTTTTTTTTTTTCCTTTTTTCGGTTCTTAGTCCCGTAAAACGAGACTATATAGTGTAATTTTTCCGATGTTAAAGTCAGATTTGTATAATAAAAATATGTTTAAATAGTGTTTTTGTGCGTACCTTCTCCGCTCTATGTTGTCCTCTCTATAATGTATTATGGTGTTGTGCTTTTATCTTCGTGAATTTGTTGCGTCTTAATTAGACTTTGAACTGGTGTAAGGCGTGACTCTTCCTCCTAGGTTGGGATCGCTATCTCTCGTACCAACACCTACAAGACTCTTTTGTGCTCTTAGTCCTATAAAAACAAGACTCTATAGACTGTAACTTTTTTCCGATGTTAAAATCATATTTCTATTATAGAAATATGTTTAATTATTTTTTTCCGATGTTAAAATCAGATTTCTATAATAGAAATATGTTTGATTAGTGTTTTTGAGCGTGCAATCTCCTCTTTATGATGTCCTCTTTACAGGGGTGCTCTTTTATCTTTGTGAGTTTGTTGCGTCTTAGACTTTAAATTGGTGTGAGACGTGACTCTTCCTCCTAGGATATTGATCGTTAATATCCCTAGTACCAACACTTCCAAGACTCTTTTCTTGGGGACTTCGAGAACCTCTTCTCCTTTTTCTTTGCTCCTAGGTTTGCAAAACAAGACTTTTTATGGTGGAAGTCCCTCCAATGCTTTAGTTGAATTTCTATGATAGTAATCTGTTTAGGGGTTTTGTGCGTACGTACTTTCTCCGCGAAGCTCTCTTTATAGTATTATGATGGGAAACTTTTATTCTATTGAGTTTGGTGTGTCTTTGTTTTTGAACTGGTGCAAGACGTGACTCTTCCTCCTCGGCTAGGAATCGATCTCCCTAGTACCAACACCTACATCATTTTTTTTATTTAATTTGATTATTAGTTCAACTTTTTCAAGATTCAAACATTCTTTAATTCTGTCCTTTTATTTATCACAAGTTTAGGTAGGCAATGCTTTAAAACTTTTGCTCTCTTTGCTTTTGTTACGGGCATTTGGTGGTTGTTTGGTGGATGACACATGACAAAGAGAGTTGTTGATACATTAACACTAATTAATTCACATTAAGTAGTAGTGACATTCTGTGTTGTGAGTAACTACATATTTAAAGGTTTGTGCCTTGGACTGTTTTGATTCATTTGTCTGCAAGTTTGAAACTTTCTTCACCATGTAACAATGTGCTCGGTTTCGATCCAACCAAGGAATTCATGCCTGTGTTTTTGTCTGTTAGGCCAAAAATTCACTTACAAATCTTTATTTCCATTTCTTGATTTTTATTCTTCACCAAGATGCCTAGAAGAAGAATGGTAAATTTTCAGCTATGAGAGTTTAGGATTTGAAACTGAAATATATATTTATATCTGCATGAATTTGTTGCTGACTTGGTTTCTGATGAATTTCAGGTGCCATGCTGCACAGAGAAGACAGTGTTGATAGCTGTGTATGTAGAGAAGCCAAAGAGCAACAGAAGATTCTCATTAGATCATCATAATCTTCATGATCAACATGCCATTATCAAACAAGAGGTAGTTCATTATAAAAAGCATGGTGCTGGTTTTGACAGAAGAGCTGAGCTTCTTAGCTACTCGAGGCGCCTCCGGGAGTCTGCTACACCATCTGCATCCACTCCTACACAGTCAAAGCCTAAGCCTATCTCTCCCAGCAACCATCAATCTTTAACCAGGGTACTTCATCAACCATTTGCATAATGATTTTGTAGATTTAGTCTGAGGGTCATTTTGGGCCCATTTAGCTGTAGGAAACAGTTTTCGTTTACATTTTTCCATTTTCACGCTCTTTCGAAAAACTAGAAAAAAGTTTTTCAGTTTTGTGTTTTCCAAATGGAGAACTGTGCCACTAAACAAGTTTTCCGGTTTTCTTACTTTGTGAAAACATTTTTCTGATAAACTTGAGGAAATACTACGTAACTAAACAAGCCCTTATGTATCCCAGACTAAAACCTGTGATCTCAGTCACAGGCTCAGATTCAATTTGCTTACTGATTCTTGTATAAAAGACTGAAATTGTGGATATTTGTTGTCTGATAGACTTTATCTGTTCAAAGGAAGCAAAAACATTCAAGAACTCCAAATTGTCTGAGCAACTGGAAAATCTTGATTCCCAGTTTCCTCAGATCTTTTACAAGTACAGAGGGAAGAAGAAAAAAAAGAAAACCCAATGGATTCTCAACTGATAAGATCAAATCAGTTATGAAAAGTTTTGAGGTAAGAGTGTTTTTATTCGTTTTCAAAGTAGTATTTCAAGAACAAAATCTTAATTCAGAATCTAATGAAACAAATTCGTTCAGGTGCGAAAGAACTTGGGATTTATCTCCAATTTGTTGCCAAAACTACGAAAACGCAGGTAAATACTACATTCAGTTAGAATCTATACTCATTCAGAACAGGTGTTGTTTGATTTGTAGCAATGACTTTCCATTGTTGAATAAGATTGTGATACAATTGTTATTCAGATGAGAATACAATGTCGATCTTCTTTCGTTTGAGCAAATATGTTTAGCGTATCTGAAAAGCTTTCTCGCTAAATGAGAGAACTGGTTATAATAATCCCTACATATCTGCAACATGTAGATTCAAAGATTTGAAGATCCTAAAGAGGTGATCACATAAACAGCTATTGGAACTCTAACAACATGATTTCTGCTACCTTGCAATATCATTTCCCCGAACGAGTAAGCATTAGTAGCCTCAGTTGCGTCTAGCATAAGCGTAATGTGCCTCGAAGCATTAGGACTAATCCTGAAAACCTGTGGCTCTACAGTGATGTTAACACCTAATGGTTCCTTCACTGTCACTTCATATGTCTCTCTTAGCTTGCCTACATTGGTTACTCTCCGGATCACCCTCCTCGACCCAACTAGATTGGAAACTGTCACGCTTGGTGTGTTCAGATCGGAGCACCAGGCTGTCTTGTTAACCGGGCAACCAACTCCGGTTGCACGTCTCACTGACTCATCATCAACACCAGGAACTGAACATAGGAACTGTACGTAGTGTTTGAAAGAGGCGTTGAATATAAGCCCTGGATCAACAGCTCTAGATGGGTTGATCGAACCAGCACCAAAATCAAATGGGGTGGCAGTAGCTAGTCGATTAGTTAGCTGTGCTAAGATAGGAGCACCGAATTGGTCAGTTACATCTGCAGTAGTCATCATAGCTGATGTTATAGCAGCAGGACTCCACCTAGGGTGCCTCTGTTTGATCAAAGCAGCAATACCAGCTACATGAGGCGTAGCCATGCTTGTACCAGACACAAGCGCAAAATTTTGCCCTGGTAAGTACACAATAAGGCACGGATAACCTTCACCAAGCTGCATATGAAGTTTACATATTGAAGTTACTTACATACATATAGAGAGTATATATACCTTTGATGTATGGATCTCCTTCGCTGTTAGGGCTCCACGCAGCCCAAATGGAAGATCCAGGAGCCATGACATTTGGTTTGAGAACGTCAGCAGTTTGCAGAAGTGCATTGTTAACATCAGGGCCTCTAGAGGAGTAGGACGCAACAATTGGTGCCTCGCCGCTATAAACTGCTTGCCTACCATCTAAAATCCTTGCTGTTGCAGAAAAAACAACTGCTATTCCAATGCTGCTCCTAATAGTGTTCTTGTTGTAATACTCCCACAAGGACTGCAACATAGACCATATTAAGCTTTTATGTCCATGATCGATACATCATAAGCAGATAAGATAAATGGGTCTTACCGAGGAAGCTTGTAGGTTGTTCAGGACAATGCCAGGAACCTGTAAGGTCACTGTGGTGCCCTTGACTTGTTCAGAACCCATATTTGGGTCCATTGTGATTATGAAACCGGCAGCTCCTATCTTCCTTATAGTGTCTGCAACAGTTGCAATGCTTGCCGTGTCATACTCGAAATCAAAGTTATATGTGCAGATGATTAGCTTCCCTCGAACAAGTGACAGTATGAACCGTCCGGGTTCTTGACAGGTCTCAATGGCTGGGAAGCCAGTGGTGCCATTCCTATGGCAGACATCAGCTGCAGCAGCTATAGGGAACAGTACCTCTCCAGCTGTGGAAGCTGAAAATTTGATAACCATAAATAAAAAATCTTAACTAGTAGCTGAGCAGTAAAAACGAATGTTAAATTTTAGGTTGAAACTGTGAGAAATTGATGAACAAGAAAGATAAAGAATTGAATTACGTGCAAGGCCAGTGCCGGTGTAGCTTTCTCCATTGCCTAATCTAATTGTATTGTTGTACTTGCGGTCAGTGATAGAGGCAGCAACACTAACGATCCAAGGGCTAAAAGAAAGGATTGAACTTGAAGATGGGCCACCATTACCAGCAGCTTGAACAACAAGAACACCAGCTTTTGTAGCAAACAAAAGCTCCATTTCCAGCAAATTGAGAAAAGCAGCAGGACCTTGAGGAACACTTGAAGGCCCTATTGAGAGACTTAATATATCAACTCCATCTCCCACCGCCTACATAAAAACGAATATTTGTTGAGACAAGTTAAATGAAATTTGAACAAACTATCAGCTCAATGCTTCTACCTCTTACTTTTATATTCTATTCTACAAGATAGATTTGAGTTTGAAAGATTCTTTCAAAGCAAACCTGATCAACAGCAGCTACAACATCTGACATGTAACCTCCAAAAGTATAAAGAGCCTTGTACACAGCAATTCTACGGACAAAAAAGGAACATTACACAAGTAGGATAAATTTCACCATTTGTAGAAAATAAGAGCTTTTTAGTTATATTTTTCCAGTTACCTTGCTCCTGGAGCCATACCACTTGCAAATCCATAGTTATAACCATTGGCTACAACTGCTACATGGTGGTTTCCAGCAGCTGTTGAAGCTGTATGGCTGTCAAAGCATCAAATTAACATTTGAAAGTATTCCTAATTACTATCCTTTCAAGAACTTTAAGCTGTAGCAATCACATTGACAAAAACAAAAAAAACACTTGCCTTCCATGACCATCAGCGTCAAAGGGGGAGGCATAATCACGCGTGGCATTGAAATCACCAGCAGCAATTGCAGCATGCGCAAAATACTGCGCCCCCACAATCTTGTTGTTGCAGACTGTTGAAGGGAACCTCTCTCCAACAGCACATGTCCCTTTGTATTTGCTAGTAGTAGTTTTGAGATGCCTATCTTCATCATCGCTACTTTCAAGTGAGTTGCTTATGAAACTAGGATGATAAGGATTGATCCCGGTGTCAATCAACCCTATCACCACACCCTTACCAGAACTCTCTGCTCCTCCTAACATTGGCCAAACAGCTGCAGGAATTCCTAGGAAATCAGGTGTATGTGTTGTAAGCTTCTGCATTTTCACATCTTCATGGATTGCCCTGACTCCCATAGCATTCTGAAGGGTATGAAGAACCTACATGCAGTTTTTACCAGTGATTAGAGGTCTTCGTAAAGTGCAAATGACAACCTACATGGGACTCGTGAAATGGTTCACATTTGCAGAAAATTTCATCTGTTTTTGGTAGCAGATGATTGCGGCATACTAAATAGAAACGACTTGGAAAAAAACTCAGTTACACAATTCGGTATTTGATGTTGAGCTTTAGCGGTTGAGTGCTATATCTTGCAAGCATTTATTTTCGAAACAAATAAAAAGAGAAGAACAAAAAAAGTACCTCATTAGAAGTGGCATGGATAGCAAAGCCGTTGAGGAGATGAGTGTAGCTGTAGAGTTTAGTGTAGGAGCCTTTTTGCAGGAGAGACTCCAAGAAAGTGTCATGCCCACTGCTTAATCTCTCTTTGTAGGCCTTTGCTGCTGCATCACTCCCATTCCCATGTGTTGTGTTTAAACTGATCAATCACCCAATTAAACAACAAATTAAACAAATAAAGAAAAACAAGTAAAACATTATCATATTATAGGATTCAAGTGGAGTAGCTAGCTGACAAACCTGGATGGGGCTTGCTTTGTCTGGTAAGATAATACTGAGTCTTCTTCCATTAGGACCATGAAGACCTTGCCATTAGCTAATAAAGGGTACACAAATGCAACAAATTGGAGGAAAATGAAAATACAGAAGGAAGCCATTAATGGAATCAAAATTTGTCAAGAAAAGGGGACACTCCGGTTAACAATATCGATGAGAGAAAGCTAAAATCTCAATATCTAGACAAGCAGTAATCGAACTTGAGATAATTAGGTAAAAGCGGCTAATTAGCTAAAACATGCTAATGTCGTTCATGACAACCATATGTACAAACATGACTTTCTCATTGTCAACCCACTTGGTACATGCAGTTAAGCAGCCTCTCCAGATATGTATATATATATATATAAAGAGCAAAAACATGAATTTATGAAGATAGCTTTCAATGGGACCTGTGATTGTGCAATGTGTTCTGTCTTTTGACAGTTCGGGCATGAACCGGGAATACAAACAGTTCAGCAACATAACAATTTGTTTGAAATAGGAAAGCACATGTATAATTTGTCGAAATCATATTCCCTTCATGTAGGATAAAGATATCAGTATCTAATGATAACCTAATTTTAAGATATTCACAACTCCAATACTATAAATGAATTGCATTGGCTCATTAAAAGGTTAAAAAGGAATTACATTGGGCAACTAAGTCTGGTCTGAAGTACAAAATTATGAATGGTTCTCTCAGTATACAACAGAAATAGCGTCTTTTTGAGAATGGAATAAAACTATTGAGATCTTTGCTGTCGAGTGTACTCCCAAAGAGCAATAGCGCCACTGACATGCACATTGAGGGACCTAACAACACCCAACTGTGGAATCTCAATGCAAGCATCCAGAATATGAATTATATCCACAGGTATACCCTCCTTTTCGCGCCCAAGGACCAATACCTGGCAAAAGAATGTAGTCAGAAAATGTACTATAGCTTTTCTGATACAATTGAAAATATAGAAATATTTGTTTACTAGAATAACCAACTACCTCTATTAAAAGGTAAAGATAATTTCTCTAAAAATCCTAATTTTACTTCAGTTTTTAGTATTTTTCAGTAAACAAAATAGTTCAGAGATCACTTCAGGTAAGCATCAAAACAAACTGAACACAACAAATATCTAAATTTTAATGTGGAAAAAAATAGTGTCTACCGACTGACTGATCACGAACTGAAAAACCTGAATGGTTTAAAATTTTCCAGCTTACCGTTTTCTTGGGAAACTTGTACTGATCAAGTGATACACTATTTGCAGTTTGCTCCAATCCCAAAATGGAGAAGCCTTCTCGCTTCTTTTTTTCTAGGAAGACCTTCACACTGTTGACCGGGACTTCAATGATGGGAACCCACTTTTCCGCTGTCACACTAAAATATGACTGAAGCTTGTAAATTGATCATTAGAGAAATACGGTAAAAGTAAATTAGTTCAAGAGGTTCACCAATTACATAACAAATACACTATAAGAAACTCATGACAAAACTAGACTCTTCATACATTCCCAACCATTTTTCTTTTATAGAAAAAAGACCCACACACACAAAAAAAATGATACTATAAGAGCCATGCCATTTACCAAATAAAAGTGAATTTTAGAATCAAGCATAGCTAGTAAATAAAAAGGAGATGAGCAAATATTGGGCATGAAGAGCTTTTATCAAAACCTGATTAGTTGGAACTGTTTGTCACGCATTATGCTTCGATCTGCAATCGCTAAACCAGCTGCTTTAAATATCTGCTCGCAACAATGATTTTCAGTAACAGAAGTGAGCCATAAAAAATTACTGACACTAGATTCAAATGGTGTAAGATGAATAAACCACATATAATAGTATAACACACCTCACATGTTCGTGCCAATCCTGCAAGGTTAGGTATGCGATCAAGAAATGACGCCACAAGGATAAAATGTTGTTGACTCGCCCTTATTCTTTCCATAGCCACACTTCTAGATTGCAACAAATGATTAAGAAGTTGGTCCTCCTTTTCCATTTCTGCAGTATGCAAAGCTTAAAAAAATCAGATTATAATAATTTTTAAAACTTCAGTGAAGGATAGACGACAGTCATTTGAACCAAACTAAGACTATCTTATAATAGAGAGTCTTTGAACTTTAGTCATTCCACAAAATTTACACTTAAGTTGGTGTCAGAAGACTAGAAGAGTTCTAGCTAATTTATTAATCGCTCAGAATATAATCAACAAATGACTTTCTTTTTTCCCTTCCTAATAATTATAACCCTCAATGTTACAACGTACCTGCAAGTAGCTTGTAACCTTCCATGTTGTCCAAAAAAGATCTTGATTCAGAATCTTGCATATCATGTTTATTTAGAGTAATTTTTTTCTGAAAATCCAATGAAATATCTTTGATCTGATTTGTGAGCAATCTTTCTTTGTTGGCATTACATGTTATATCAGTAAAACTAGGATTTTCATCAATCCTTAAGCCCTCATTCCTAATAGTCACTACATCCTTTGCCATTGAACATCGGAGTTCTTCCCTTGCGTCCTGCAACACTAGAAAATGAGATGTGAACAGTACAAGAACACGCCAGGAAAAAAAAAAAATCAGGTTCTTACATTTAAAAAGGTAAGTACTTGCTCCATGAGTGATGTTGGAACACATTCAAATTCAAGCTCCTTCAACATAATAAGAAAATGTCAGCACGCTTTAGATTTAAAAATTGATTGTCATCTAGTATTAAGTACCTTAACATAATTACTGCTATTCATCAAGAAACCTACCATTCAATATTAAGCACCTATAAAATGAAGATGTGCCATGTTGCAAGTCAGAAAAAATGATGAAATAGAAATAAGGGAAGATGAAGAAGCCTCAGAACTAGCACATATAGTCCAAGCTTTCATCAGTTTATAATATCTATTCACTTTTAGGAAATTTTAAAGTTATACTTGCATGCTCTACGTAGCAACTGAAAATCTTCTTTTTACAAGGCAAGGCTATAAGAAGTTAGAAACAATCATTTTCTTCCAATGAATGATTTATTTCCTACGAGGCTAATAATCTACCCTTTGAACAAGTTATATCAGGAAGACTCTAACCTCGACCCTGTTAATGAATATTCCAGCTGGAGTAGCAGACAGAGCAGGATTAAATGCTTCAAGATAACCTTCCATTGATCCTCGCAAGCTGAATGGTAATAAATCAAAGTAACGAATTAATATATCAATACATATGTAAAAATAGCATTTAGAAATTATGTATTACATTTGTCGATAAACTTGTACTGTTACATCAAACCACCATTATAAGTGGTTGATACTTGTCATAGATGGGGAAAAAATAGAATGCAAAAGACTAGAAGGTTCCATGTCAACAGGTCAAACCCAAAAAAACCAACTGTAAGCAGAACAACATTCTAAGGAATGATAGTAAAAGTTCTTCAACAATATAAAATTGGTATTAGCCAGTTACAATACCGCATGCAGTCAGGGTTCTTCGCCAAGTATGATTTCAAATCCTCAAAGCACCTTTTCTCTAAGGGCATCATTTCTGAGATCGTAGAATCAAGGGGAGGAAATAACTTGCAAAGCACATGATATACTAATAACTGCAGAAGGAAACTGTTCAGTGTAGGAATTACTATGAATAAAAGAAATTATGTACATCAGTTTTGCAAAAACTCACCTGAGTAAAACCACGTAAGCTATGGTGATGCGAGGTTAATAATGGAACTATAGGAGGAAATAATTCATTCAAATGTCTGGCTTGAACCAATTCAGATGCGTGAAGGATGACATTAGCAGCTATAAATACATAGGAGGAGAGAGCCTGCATTTGATGCCCACAAATTAATAAACAAGAGAACTGAGAAGAACGACAATATATTCAGAGAGCAAACTATCAAAGGAAATAAATTTTTAGCAAGCAAATGTCAAGAAACCGCAGGTATTAATACCCAGGCACATGACCATCACTGTTGAAAAGGCTTGTTACAATATTTAGCCACAATAATGAGATGAACCATTGCTATTTTCAATAAATTGAATTTGCATCAAGTTAATTGAGGCAATTCCTGGCAGAAACGTAAGAAAACCATGAAACAGCCATCTTGAAACTTTTAATTGGGAATTTGGGATATGAATAAAAGTGGTTCCATAGCAGATGGATTCCAACTAATTTCTGATATTTGTAAATTGAGTCTATGAGTTACTACTTCCAACAGAACCAAAACACTCTTTGGTTACTCTATCAAAATATGAATAATAGGCATAAATACTGTAGCCAGAGTATTTACCTGAGGCTTCATATCAAAGTCCTGCAGTATTGGAACTAATTGCTCCCCCACCTGTGACACGAGGAATTAGAAAAATTAATAACAATTTCCCTAAATCAATGGAATCCATGAATAAGAATATCTAATCCAGTGAAAAGTATCTGACCAGAAATGTATAAATTGAAAGTTTAAAAAAGAAAATTAAATTTAAAAAAAATTCTGGCTGGTAAACGCAAGAATCAAGCCTTTTATAGTGTCATGACTTGATGCTTCTTCTCACACCTCCCGGAAACAATATCTTGGCATGACCAAAAATCTTGTTGTGATGGAATGTAAAGACCCTAAGTCCCCATAGACTTGGTGTAAGGTTTAGTCTTCACTCACCATACACCAATGCCCAATGGACTAGTCTATTTAACCTGTTCGTGTCGAAAACTAGGAATATCAATAATCCCTCCTGGAATCCTTTGCTTTATATTTAGTGTCTTGTATTCAAAGATGCATAATCTAGGTTATATTGTATGTAACTATGTTAGAAAGGATTTAGAAATATTTTGTCATTTTTGTTGATGGAAACTCGAGTCATTCAGTAAAATGAAGGATGATGTATTGGAAATAGTCAGGATAGGTCAGCTGGTAGAGCTGATGACTTTATTCTCATTCATGCCTTTGATTTTCATTACATCTTTAGCAGTATTTAGAACCAAAGATTCTTTTCAACGTCCTGAATAATTAGATATACAACTGATTGCTACATAATTGAGAACCATATGTCTTTATGAAGCAAATCATTAAAATACATCCAAAATCAACTTGCACGGCAATAAGCTATGTACTTGGGGAATGAGAATACATTTGTATGAAATATCTAAAATGAGACCCACCAACAATAAAAATGGATAAAATAAAACCTCACCAATGATGGGAACTTCAAGTATATATGAATTGCAAATGTTTCCAAGTATTGACGAACAGCAGGCAAGTTATTTCGCTGTAAATGGTAAACACAAACCATTAAGGTTATATATAGTCTAAGAATCGAGCTTAATCACCACACCATAGAGAAGAGTGTAGAGAATAATATTTCTAAAATAAAATAAAAAAAAAGCATCAGTTTCTGACATGTAGAAATGATAAAAATGTGTATCAAGTGGATACAACAACAAATGATACAAAGTAACATTCACTTACATATAGGGCTGTATGCAAGTAATGTGATACTTGCTCAACAATATCTTGATCAATGAACCTCGACAATATACATATCATCTGCCAAGCACGTACTTTGCGCCTATGGACCTATATCAGAAACACAATGATCGCTGTGTAAATACAAAGTATAAATGAAAGAAGCAAAGCAGGTAATAAAATTCAATTCTGAAACTATACTAACCGCACTATATTTTTTATACAATTCCTTCGAGAGGTCCTTGTCATTTACCTATATCAAATAACAAAATCGATTCAATCTTATCATGGTAATGATTAATCATCTCCAATACAAATATCATCTCAGAGAATAATTACCACAGAACCAAGAAGCTCTAGCAGAAACAGTTTGCCAGCTTCACAGGCAGCAAGGCAATCTTCATTTTCATTCACTGACTCAACTAGATCAACCAAGTTAGCCAACTTGTGGAATAGAACAGAAACTGATACACGTGCATATAACTCCGTATTTATAAAAACCTGACAAAAGAAGCAATCAGTCAAGAAACACAGGATCATCTTGAATCCACAATGGAAAACCACTACAGTAAGCAAAATATTACCAGTATACCAGATGGCATGCAGTTTCCACAACAAGACAGATATAAATTTGGTGCACTTTTTCAATATGAAGAACAAATTTTCTTCCAACACTAATGAGCATTCGCAGATTAAAAAATTGTGATGAACAAAGTATACCTACTGCCATTTTTTCCCTTTTCAGTTAATATGAAGAAAAGAACTCAACAACAATAGAAGATTAAAATCTAGTTTTCTAGAAGCCAAGCTTCTATCTAAGGAAGAGGTTTAGCTTTATTCCATGAATGAATCACCCACAAATAATTGTTGGTAGATGGACCCTAAAAATGATCGAACAAATAGACTTAATATACACAATAAGCGTAACTAATGTCACTCATGTCCTCGTGCAAAATTTGAGTTATGAAAATTAGGTAAGTAGATCCGGTCCTGCGCTTCAATAGAAATTTTCACTGTGCATATAACTCACCTCATGGCCACTTTTTACATGTTCACATTTTTTATTATGTTTTCAATATTATAGTGATGCAATTTTCTTTTCAAAGCACAGCATAAGCTTCAGCTGAAAGGTCCTTAAGTGATACATGCAGTATACAGATAATATGGTTCACCGGTCAGCATTATTAGCACATGAAACGCAAATATTATTTGTGCAACATGAAATCTTGTAATCAATATAAAATCAACTACAGCAGCATCCAATTGAATGTAAATATAAAAGGATGGTCCAATGCACTTGGCTCTACCATTGCGGGTCCTAGGAGGGCCGTTTATGTAAATTTTCATCAAGAACTTTTTTAATACATTCTGCATCAAGCAAAAGCTTACATCTGTCAACTCTGGGTCTGGGCTTCTAGCCAGTAATGATACTTCGGTCCTAGCATCATGATTGTCAGATAATTCTGCCTCGAAATCCTCATCAAATGCAACTGGTGAACAGTAATTATTGGATGACATAAGTAAAATAATATGAAGTAGGAAAATCAATATTTATGAGATAAATATAGACCAGACAACTATGTAACACACCAGAACCATAAAGTGATAGCAGCTTCAGCTCTTTTATGTAGTACTTTATAGTCTTTGGATAAGAAAGCCACAACCCTGTTAAATGAAGTGCTGCAAGTCGAATAGTTCGAGGACTTTTCTTGCCTTCCTCGAGAACATTTTCAATGAACTGCAAAAAGATGTAATGGGATGAGGAAAAGTAAATTCCAGTCACATGAATACAATGGCAATACAAGGTTTAAAGCTATGGATGGTAATTCAAGCAACTATGCATCATTTCTTGCATGTGGAGAGTGAGTGAGAACACATACCCACTTCAGAGGTCCAGGTGCATTTTCAAATACATGCATGCCTTCATCACTGAAAACAGAAGGATGCAACACAGAAGACAAAAGTGCAGCAATAGGAGCAACCCTCCGCTTGTTGCAGCTGATATGCAATATCCAAGAAGAGCGAACCAACTGCCAAATCATCTGCATTGTAATGATCAGATATTTAGCAAGTTTAACTATCTACTCAACATAAACCAAAGAGAAGAAGACAGCAAAGAGTATATATAAAAAGTCAAGCTATAAATCTTCACAGTGGATTCCTTGGCAATGCACAATGTATTTTTATTCAGTTTCTGACATGAAGCAAACTTTCATAACATAAGACAGTGGTGAAAAGGTAATGATATCTTTTAAAATAATAGTCTGTCAAAGTAGACAGTTAAAAACAAAGGCGGAACTAGTGTGAGACCGTAAATTTTCACAAAAACAGCTGGATTGCACACAATGGGAACATTATTTTGAATTACATAAACTGAACACGTGGATAAATGAGCATTCCACATTAAATGGTATGACAGATATTGGATCTCATAAGAAACTATCATATTTGACTTCTAGCATGGTATCTAGACCCCAATAAATAAAAAAATATACTTTTGGAGAAAAAATTAGAGTATATTCATTTCATCTGGTAAAGTAAAAGCATATATTGAGTTACAGTCCCTTAATCCCATTGAGACTGTCTCCTTCAAAAAAGTCAGCACCTTTATGAGACTGTAACTAGAGCATTTACCGACTTTATCGTCCAAGACTGACAGCCAACATTCATTTGACCCGAAAAATCATGACAAATGGAAAGCAGGACTTCTGAAATGAGAGTTTAGTTTAAGAGAATCACGAAGATAACTAAGCATGACTTGATCATTCAAAAACAACAAACAATCTTGGACATAACAATAAATACAGATTTAATACAGTCCAATAATGAAGTGAACCTGGGTATCCACGCCATTACATGCGGAAACCATTGAACTTGACTTTCCCGATGCAAATAGTCCAAGAGCCCATCTGACAGATCTAAGCATGGGTAAAACGGAACCTTCTCCAGCATTTTCAAGGCTGCAAACACCGTTAGAGGTAAGTTCATACCTACCAAAATCTTCTGTAATAGGACATACATTATCAGATGGAAATGTTCAGGTCAGATCATATGCTGACATTTTCTCTCATTTATGTTTTTCCTGAAAGCATTCTGCCAATCCCATATAAATTGTACAAAAGGAAGAAAGGTTATTTAAAAAAATAAAAAATAAATAAGCAAATGGTTATCGTAGGTTGTGAGGCACTGACACTCCTCTACAGCAGAGGGTTGGGATCCAACACGAAAATTAGATAAGATACCAAAAATAGGACACGTTCTCAACACGCAGATTCCATTTTCAATAAAAAGAATCATTTTTAAAATAAATGATAAAAAAATTAGTTATTTTGTCTATAGAATATATATCGCAATAACTTGATTTTTAATATTTGTTTGTGGGACATTATTTGTGTTTCTACTTTGAAATCATGAATATGGGTTGTAATGACCTGGTTTGCTTATTTCATTTTAACTTATGTTGATAACTTTACTCGCTTATTTGATTTGATTGCATGTTGAAAAATGAAAATGGACTTGTTTACTTATAAGATGTTAATTTTAATTTAACCACAAATACTTATAATTTTCTATATATATAAAAAAATACTTTGAACTAAAAAATTAATGTGTCACGCATACAT
The DNA here is from genome assembly GCA_036897665.1 of Pelargonium citronellum. NCBI lineage: Eukaryota > Viridiplantae > Streptophyta > Magnoliopsida > Geraniales > Geraniaceae > Pelargonium > Pelargonium citronellum. The sequence continues at coordinate 15,931 of JAYMSZ010000255.1, forward strand.
TGTAAATGGAAAATTTGTGTGTCGGTATAACCGCATAGGTGCTTCATATATTGTAGACTAAATGATAAATTAAATTTTCCAAACACCTAAAGGAATAATATAACCACAAAACTAGAAGTTGAGTGAACTGGGAACTAGATAACCGTATCTATACATTTTGCTTCTTACCTCTCGAGAAGATCACGGAAAACCCATCTCAAAACTGCATCTGAGAAAAAAGAGTCATTGCCCTCCATATGAACTCGATTCTTCAGTACTTGACAAGGCATTGATAACAAATGTTCGACACAGTGCCACTGGATCAGTAACAGTAGATAAATTAGAATGATTAAATTTGTTTATTAAGTCAACTTTTCTGACTCGATATCATTATCTCACATAAGTGTAAGAACCTTAGTTACTTATCAAACTTGTCAAAGTCCATAACAGAGAGAAAAGAATAGCATAGAAGGGATTGAACTGAACTATTTATTCTTACATCAACAAAGGGAAATAACTTGACCAGTTTTTGCCGTCACTAGGATGGAAATTTACAGAAATCTACTTCATCAAAGGCATTTTGATGATATGAAAACGAGCTAAAAGTACATGGTAAATAACAACCAATCCATAAAACAGAAGACAAAAAATAAAAACTAGTCACCTTCCAGTTCAATAAAACTGCTCGTCGAGAGCGTGCCAAAACTCCAACCTCGAGTAGTTTATTGCTACTCTGGAGAAACGAAAGTGCCAGAAAATCCAACAGAGACTCGCCATCTATCTTTTGTTGCAAGGATTTGTGATGTTCTCTGATGACGTCTAAAGTTAAAGGAGAGAACATAGACACCAGAGCCTTAAACACAGGAGCTAACGCTTCATATGCAGCAAGACAAATTTCAGCTCCAGTCTGCTTTGATCAACATTACAAAGAATTAAGACGTGTACTCCAAGTATGTAATGCATGTGCTTCATAACAACTGACAAATATCAAATTTAGACGAAAAAACGTAAGAAGTTTATGTATGTTAAACATACCTCTGAGTCAGCTATTGGAGATGAAAAAGTCTTCCAGGCATATTCCCACATAAACTTGGAAGCGTAATTGAGCTCATCATTGCTCGTAAACTGTGCGCACCATGACGAGATAGAAGCAACAACCTTCATAGACAGTATCTGCGCAAAGCAAAGAAATATTTCCATTAGATACTTTCAAAAGAACAATAAGAATTGATGGAGCAAGCAACAGACTCAACATTTGGCAGAGAATTAAACAGATAAAGACGAAAACATGTTTACAATGAAAAAAGAACCAATTCCTGTAATTTTTAACAGCATAATAAGAAGTGAAAATGAAGTAGAAGTGAGCATGCACAGCTAAAAAACTAAGCATATTTCAGCAATAGTTACATAGACCATCAAATTGTGCATAAAAGAAAAGCAGATAAACGTAATCTACAAATCATACAGCTTGCAGCACAGCAGTAGTGATAGAAGATGACAGCCGACGTTGGCTTGGGCCTCCAAGTTTCCCTCTTATGGAACCAGGCAGGATTGCATCTTTCATCACAGTGCCGGACCAGAAAATGTAGCAAGATAAATCGGCAAATGAGACCAGCTCCACCTGCATTACAGACACGGAAGTTCTCATATCATGGTGACATACTGCTAATGAGACTAATATTATATCAAATGATGACATATAATGAGACAATTCACAAAACTTAGTCAACTACTGATACCAATATAATAGGTAGAAAATTGGCAAATTTCTCAACAACAACGGAAGCTTCTGCAAAACTCGATTCATCCAATGCCTCAAGTAAGGCAACTTCTGATTTGATTTTAGTCCTAATTCCGCATTCGGAAACTCTGTTCTGCAACATTTGAAGCTCCAGAACCAAGCTTAACAAGAGGATGACTAATTTCACCGGTACCAGATCTTGATGAATGCTCTGTTTGCTGATGTTGCTGCTGTGACCCTGAATAAACTGCACATGCAGGTTGAAAACCAAGCGTCAGAACCTTCTATAGAAAGCAACTATCAAACAATACCATCATGGTGACGCTAATTGCTATGTTGGTGCTATCTTATAAGTGCTCAAGCTTCCGCACCAAAAGCCAGTCTCATAGTTGGGTTTGGCTCTCACATTTATATGTAGTTGACTTTGCTATCTCCCACCTATGTGACTATTTCTCCTTAATTTCCGACAAGAATCATAGACAAAGGTAGATAGCAAGCATAAAAAGAAATTATTTAAGAAGAGAAATGTCAAGGATACACATGCAACAAAAACATAATTAGCAAAGAGCATGAAGTGGTGAAGGCAAACCTTGAATAGAGGTATTAAGTGATCTCCTTCCCTGGTTATAAGAAACAGCACTCTTGCCCATCTTTTCGCTTCAAGTTCCCATGCATCCACATCTTCATCATCATAAGTAACAGAAGCATCAATGAAATTTTGGCGACTTGTAAATTTTTGCGGGAAGTTACATAGAGTTCTCAGAAGTTTAATATCAGAGCTGCAGCAATGGGCAATACAATGTTTTTTGCCACATCCACACAGCCATTTTTGCATCCGTACTCTTAAAGCACCTACAGTTTGTAAGAGAGAGAGACAGAGACAGGTAGGCACTAGTGAGTGTATTATTAATTGGTATTCAATGAATAAATAGACGATCAACCATAAATTTAAAGTCTGCAAATATGTAAGAGCAGTTCTATTAGCTTGCAGAAAATTGGGAAAACATTTTACATAGCTATTTTGCAACCATTGCTGATATAAGCAAAATCATAGGAGAATATGAGAGCAAACAAGAGCACAAACATAGCAATATGAGATAGATAGTTTTCTTACCACCATAATCAGTTAATTCCCGTGGAACAGTTGCAATGAAAAGCAAAATTGTTTCTAGAGGTACATCAAATATACACAGCACCGAAGCAGCAGCCTCCAAAACTTTCTGACAAACTGGTACCAACCACAAATACATCAAGTTATTCATGTTGTCTTATAAGTATTCTAGCCTGAACAGTATAATCTCAAGTCTAAAAGAAAAAACATCATAACCTAACCAGATTAGCAACTAGAGACCTCGAAGACGATAATTAGGATTGAAATGTTGTTTGCTGGTCTCAATAATAAATCTCAGCAGATCCAGTAAGTCTCGTTTATCATCACTGGAAAAATCTTCTGGAGCAGGTTCCACTAGGACCATACTGGTGATGGCATTTAAACATCCTCTTTCACTGTAATTATCACTATGAACTCCACAAGCAGCAGAAGCAATGCACTCAACAAGGGCTACCAATCCAGCTCTCCCAAAAGACTCTTGTTTAGCGAGAGATGCTAAATTTCTTAAGAATCCCATTTTTTTCCTGTCATTTAAATTGAAAGATATATCAACCATTTCTAATCCCAACAATAAGCTTTTAAAACACAACATACAAATTGATTAAAGACCTTTCCAGAATAATAAGAATATTGGATAATGGATATTCAAACTACAGCAATCACAGCACACTTTCCAAAATATGCCACACTGAACTTTGAACATGTTCTATGTTCCAACCTTATATGCAAACAGATTTCCCCATTACGAGTTATGCGCTCTGTTTATCAAGCACATTAGCATACCTCTTATTTAGGTAACATGTATACACGCATAAAAACTGGGATGCACCTTCAATTGTCCTGGAAGTGTATGCTCCTCTTACACCTAAGAGAGATTCTAATTAATAAAAAAGTTGGAAATCCATTGGCAAAACATGAAGAGTAACAAGAAGCAAAGGAGACTATTAACGATGTTGATAAGTAATAAGTATCAGCTTAGTCAGAGGAACAAAGAAGAAGAATTTTATTATGGTAAGAAATAATGCTTATTATAGAACACTAAAACAGGTCAGAGTCCTAGTACATGGATTAGTTAACAAGAGAAGCAATGATAAAGATATAAATCAGGGAAATCACCTTCAGACCTAAAGACTAAGGGAAGGTGGTACCATAGTAAACTGTATTATTGAATAAACTCGCTAAAGAAGTAAAAAATATAGTGTTAAATGAAAGAAGAATCCAATTTATACATTGACAGTACTGAGGAGCACAATATAAAAACTGACTACCATAAGTCCAATCCCAAACAAGAGGATATTAATTACAGGAGAGCTTACATGAATGGAACAACATAGTTTTTTATTTCTCTTTCATTCATGACTCCAAGCACAACAAAACAAGGTGATACGACAGAGAACCTCTGGAATGGGAATATGAATTCCTTTTCCACTAAATTTATTAGTGTCAGTCAAATGTTTCCCATGGTCAATACACTAGTAAAAAGCTTCTTTCCAGAATCAGAGACCAGAAGATGTCTCTGATGGCGAACTACTAAATCTAACCAATCACATCACAAGATACCAAGAGAATTATGAACACAGCTCAAAGAATTCAGCATTTATATGGCTTCCAGCTATGTCTCTGAGGGTATAGTGCATACCATAAAAAAGGAGTCCAACCAAGTAACTGAAAAATATGCTTTTAAGTATGGAACTAATTCAGACGAAATTGAGAACAAACCAAAATCTTTGTGATGTACAGGGTCATTCAACCCTTGCATGAATGGACCAAGCAAAAAGCTTTCAGGTACTAGTCCTGCACAGTGTCCATAATTCTCCCACTTGATCCCCAAAAACGACTGCATGATCAAGCACCTAACTGCATCAAGGACAACCAAGCAGAGGTCCAGCAAAGAAAAGGTAAACATCACTAATTTATCCTAACCATAAGTTACCTTCTCTGTAGTTGTATAAATAACAACATACTCAAAAAATAATGCCCAGTACCTAGCGGATTATCATGACAAAAGCCCCGTTCCCATAAGATTGACAACCAATTGAAGATTTCACCAGAAGTTTCCATCTCATTTTGACAAACTCCGCCAATAGAGCTTGTGGAGTTGTGAAGAGTTACAGAACATTGAAGCAACAAGGTTATCTGCAAGAGAGCATTAGCAGTGAGCATATAGGCTATGAAGAACTGATAAAGTCTGAAATCTTCATAGCATAAACAGAATGGAATTTTCCAAAAAGTTTCCTTCCACTATTGAAATAGTCGAGGATAATCTACTTAACATTTATGTATTGTGTTTTGACCTGATTGACCTTTTTTCAGTTGTTAAGTCATGTTAGTTAGCTGACTCCAATATAACAATTGATTCCATTTATAGAGAAGTGAATAATGAGTCAAAAATATAGATTAAGGGAATGTTCTCATTAGAGGATTTAAACTACATGGTATCATTATATATTCCTTGAATGCAAGACTTGAATTGTTGAATTATGGAGAGCCGTTGTATATTTTCCAACTTTTAGTGCTCCTTTTTAAGGGGAGACCCTACTACAGAAGCTACAGTTGGCCCTATCCTATTGTAAATTAAAATAACATCTTATAGTGACAGCAATACCATAAGAATATAGTACATAACAATATAACATGATGGCACACCTGGTGATTCCAAGCTGCCTCAACCAAATGAGTACCATATTCTTCAAGCATTTCATAAAGAAGAAAGAATGCCTCCCACTGCTGCTGGGTATTCAAAAAGGAATCATCTGAAGTGCATATTTTCCCTACTCCTAAGGACTTGGCTTCCTTCTCAGCCCAGATCCCCCTCTTTGTCAGACCATGGGTATCTGAACTTTTGTCATCCATGCTTCTATCTACAACACCCGAGTGGATTTGGCTTCCTCCATTGACATGCAATGCACTCTTTAAAATATGTAATGATTGCTTCCTCACTAACCCCTCCTTGTCAACCTGAGAAACACACTGATTATTAAAGACAACCAATTATAAAATTTGTGGTATTTTATGCTCTATTGTTATCAGCATAAGAAACCAGATTGATAAGAAAAGGTAAATATATTATGCTTAAGTACCAAGCCTCTTTTAATTTCATCCCAAAATTCTTTTTCAGCTCTTAGATCAAATTCTTCTGATCTATCACTCATATCAGCACCTCCACATCCTTCTATATCTGAGAAGGAAGTGAGATACAGGGAGAGTACATTATAGGCATCTCTTCTCTCCAAATCTCCTAGGGAAAACAATGTTGTGCAGCATCGCCAAATATTCCTTAGGAAGGAATTCCTGATAGTCAACAAGATAAAGTTGGTGTACAGCAACAAACATGTAAGACTAATGGGGTCAATTGAGAAATTAGGTGCAACATATTACCTGGAAAGTATGTATGTCTGCCCATGAATTGAGATCTCAAAAGAGTAATTCAAAGCAAATGTATGCAAAATGATTGGGAGGAGAAAGACAAGTGCACAGGACCGATGTTCCAAGCTTTGCAGAAGTAACCGCTCAGTCATATTACAAAGATCCCAAAGCAATTTAACAGCCAACTTTTCAGCACAACACTTATACGTTGATGATGATTTGGAAAGCAAACCCATTTGGTGACTCTTTAAAGCAGCATCCAGAGTTAAGGTCAAAATATGGCATGATATTGGCAATGGAAAAGACTCGGACAAAGAGAACATGCATTCCTTATCCAATGCTGCACCAATTACCAAGTCAGGCAGACCCCATGACTCTGAGCAACTGCCCCATTGAAAGATATCTGATTCTTCATTTTGACACATGCCAATAGTAAGACCAAGTGATCTTAGAAAAAAAGGTACCAATGTTGCTTCTACAACCTCCCATCGGTCAGTCCCGATCACAATACTGAAAAATGATTCTGCAATCTAAGACCAAAACCATACAAAGCAAAAATAATAGAGACAGTAAGCAACAGCATGATATAGCAGAACAGTTAAACACAGTTCACAGGAGAACATATTTGCCTCTGTCATTACCTGGTTAAGCATATCACGATCGAATACATGTGCAATACTCATAAGTGGAATGAAAACTTTCCAGATAAACAACTTCAAATCATCATCAACAGCACCTGCAAATAAAATTCTGTCAGACTCCAAGACAGATGCAACCAATCACAACTAAAAGAAACAATAAAAAAATATAGATGAAAAAGAAAATAAACAGTACAATAAAACCCAGAAAATAACAGCACTGCTTGGGATAAGGATTTTTTTTTTACTATATATATATTTATATATATATATATCATCTG